>MU204251.1:8292165-8323344 GCA_017309775.1 Paedocypris sp. Pulau Singkep | reverse complement strand
CACACACACACACACACACACACACACACGCTCAGCCACTACACACACACAACACACACACGCTCAGCCACTACACACACACAACACACACACACACTATAAACACACAATACACACACACGCTCAGCCACTACACACACACAACACACACACTCGCGCGCTCAGTCACTAAAAACACACAATAAACACAAAATACACAAACGCTCAGCCACTACACACACACAACACTATAAACACACAATACACACACTCCCCGCCACTACACACACACAACACATACACTATAAACACACAACACACACACACGCTCAGTCACTACAAACACACAACACAAACACAATAAACACACAATACACACACACTCAGCCACTACAAACACACAACACACACACCTAATGACTACAAACACACAATACACACGCTCAGCCACTACAAACACACACACACACACACACACACACACACACTCTTTAAACTCACTGAGTGAGTGCAGAGTAATGGGGAAACAAATGTTTTAGTCGAATCTGTTCTGAGTGCGGAGTCAGAGAACTCACCAGCCCCAGGAAGATGCAGAAGAGCTGGACCACATCAGTGTAAGCCACTGAGTACAGGCCGCCCACCAGCGTGTAGAAGATGGCGATGAGAGCAGAGACCACCACCGCCGTGTTGATGTCCATGTCCACAATCACGCTCAGAGTCGCACCTGTGCAAGACACCAAAACCAATGATTAATCAAATCTGATTGAACAATTGAGCTGGGATCAATCACAAGTCCAAGTACTTGGAAAAACATAAATAAAATTTTGAAAAAATGTAAAAAAACAAATGTAACTATCGGATTTACGCAAATATAAGCACCACCCCAATTTTTCAGGCACAAAATTAAACAAATAAACTTTTTTTTATTAACCTTTCCGGTTCAATCACATTAATTTTCTCTTAAAAATCCCTTTTTTTTGACAAACCTAACTTGTGACGCGTATCATTTTGATATCGTTTTTACTTATCAAGTAAAATAATAGAGAACAAAAAGTCGATTCTAGTGGTCAGGACTTTTGCTCTCCAGTCAGAATCAGAGCCCAGAAATTTTTTCCGTGTTTCCGTTTATTTGTGATTGTTTCTGACTTTAATTATGGAAAAATATGGACTTGTATTTACGCGCAAATTTCAAACGGGCAATAAAGTTTTTGAGCGATGAAAAGACATGGAGGAGCAGAAATGATTTAGATTAGATTCTCGTGCTCATATGTGCGCATAGAGACAGCGGCAGTACTGGGTAAAAGTTTCGCTCTGAGAACTTGACGTTTTTCAAGGCATATTAAAAAATGGCTGAATGTCTAATTTTCAAGAACAAGGATTATAGCATCTCCCACTGGTGTATAATGAACTTGTGGCATTCGTTTTTCCAATATTGTAAAAATTACTCCATTACAAGCTACAACTGCATTAAGACTTGAGTAAAAGTCGTAATTGTTTTGAACTTGTCCACTGATGATCAAGTCACAAGTTATGTTTATGTTTTTTAGCCTGAAATGTTAGATTTAAGTAAAGTCAGAGCATCAAGAGGGTGTTATATTCACGGGGTGCTTCTATTCTGTAATTATGAAATGACGTATTTGAAATACGTGTCACTAGTTCTGCTCATACCCAGAGCAGACAAAATGGCAGCAGACCAGAAGATCTCGCCAAGCAGAGCAGGGATGAAGAGCAGACCACCCATCCTCTTCCCATACAGCTGCTGGAAGGGGTCCAGCATGGTGACGTACCCTCGAGAACGCATGGGCTTGGCGAAGAACAGACCACCTGCAGGACGCACACACACCCTCAGTTTCCACAGTCTCGTTGACGTTGTGTAGAAGTGATGACCCTCAATCACAAACATTGCATTATATAGCGAGACATGGGACAGGGACAGAGGGTTAGAATCTATATCCTCCACCACATAAGAGTAAGAGTTAGGTAGTAGAAGAGAAGGCTCTTTATATTCTTCAGAATAGGGATAAAAATATATATAACACGGGGAATCAAATCAGTGGGAAACGAGACTATGAGAAGGTTTGAGCTGAGGATCTGAACGTGGAACAATGTTGGTTAGGTCTAGGTAGGATGACTGTCAGATCTTACATCATCTCCAGGTTCTATGAAGAGCACTTTATGGAACTAGTAATGTGTCTTGGTGTTATAGGTGGTGCATCACGACACACATATAACTGCACGGACATTAACATGACAGAACTGGACAGTTCACATCAGGGATAAATTAAAGTGAAAGCACTCCGCTTCAAATGTTAGCCGAAATAAGACAAGGAGTAACATTAAAATAATATTAAACACTTTATTTGCCTCATAAAACGTGCAGGCCAATTTGCCAAGATGCCAATTTGTTGCGCATAAATCACAATGTAACGAGTGACGAAAATAAGTACCTATTTAAATGTAGTGGAGTACAGATACTCACTCACAAATGTAATCAAGCGGAGAGTAAACGCTGCTAAATAAGTACAAAGTTGTCAATAAAATACTTAAGTAAAGTAACAAAGCCCATTTACTCAAGTACTTTGCAAAACTGCTGTTAGGAAGCCCAATCCAAAGTTCTACATTTTACCATGCTATCTTAACCAGACCATACTGACACTGCAGCCTGGTCACAGAACCTGCAGAATGACGGACGCAGCATTCTTCTTCTGCCTCTTCTGCTTCTGCACACCAAGAGCTGAGGAGAGCATTTAAAGCTCTGATTGAGGAACATTGATGTCAAATTAGCATTTTTACAAAGAGGTACATAATACCAAAAATGCGGGTAAAAGAAAGAGTCTAATGTACTGAACTGAAAGAGCTAATCACTATTGTGACGTTTTCTTTCTGTCTTGGTGTTGGGTCAAGGCCTAATCCATACCACATCCGATATCTTCCCATGCACCTAGGGAAAAGCTTCTTGCTCGTCTTATCCAACCTTATCTTAACTCTGCACCTGTTTGTTGGGCATTACCTCTTAGCAATGATGGTCATAATCCTTCCACCATCTAGAACTGAAGAACTCCTTTTTTGGATTTACATGGAAGAAAGGCGTGGAAGTTTACACCAAACATCTACTAACAGTTTATTGAGTTTAATCGGAAACGTTAACTTTTCCAACTACACCTCTACTAGTGTAGATTATTTTTTATAACACTCCTCTGCCTCAAAATTTTTGAGCCCGATTCTTCGGTTTGCCAGAATCTTTTTGAGGCAAAGTAATGGTCTACTCCCATGGTGAGGCCAAACTCTTCCCATATATGAGTTGTTGGCTTTTTTTTTTTATTTGTTATTGTTTATTATAGTCTATTGTTTCTATTCTTATTTGTTGTTTTTATTTCCAGATGTTTTATCCTTGTTTTCTGTGTTTTTATATCGACATACGTTTGAGGTTTTATTGGTCGTGTACAGCACTTTGGCCAACATTTGTTGTTTTTAAGTTTTATAAATAAAGCTGAATTGAATTGAATTGAATTGAATTTGCCTTGCGTCGATGCCGTTGGCCTGTCATTACTTTTCAGATCTTCAGCCTCTTCCCTCTTTTCCATCCACCACCGGATGTGGTGATCACGTTTCACCAACTTTACACAGGATTTGGTTGAAGCCTTCCTGAAGTCAATGGGGTTCCTCTGTCATTCCCATCAGACTCTTAAAATACTCTTGTATAGATATATATTGAAAAGATATATTACTTTCTTTACCCTGCCAGTGGATTAAATGCACCTACGGGAAGTGTACAGTGTGAGTAGTTAAGGGAATTTAACTACCAGCTTGCAACATTAGGCCTTTGTGCCATGATACTTTGAAATCATAACTTGCAGTAAATGTAAAATTTGAGAAGGTTGCGTTGTGTGCAAATTAAATGCATTATTATTATTTAAAACAGGGGTGCCCAGTACGTGGGTAGATCATTAAGGCATTGTGGGTCATGGATCCTGGCTTAAAACCAGGCAGGACTCTTAAGGTGAAGTGTCCACAGACTTTTATGTTGGACCCTTCCTTCTCTGCCATGTTTTTTGTAGTTCTAGTCCCCGTGTGTGTTGTCATAGTGATCCAGGTGTTTCCCATCCCTTGTCTCAGGTGTTGTGTGTCACTCGTTAGTCTGTGTATTTAAGTTCTTCCCAGTCTGTCTATCATTGCCAGTTTGTCAGTCATGTTACCTGTCACTCTCGCCTCTTGTCGTGTCTTGTGTCTAGTTAAGTCTAGTGTCTAGTTTAGTTCATGCCATCTGGATATCCTTGTGTACCGACCAATTGCCTGCTCCCGACTACGATTTTGGATTAAACCCTTTTTTGTAGCATTTAACACCTTGTGTGCCGTGATCTCATCCAGGAAGTGCGTGTGAGTCCACCCTGCCTCGTCCCAGTGACAGTCGTTTTGTGACATTGTGGGTAGATCTGCGGGTAGACTCTAGCAAGCTTGCGAGTAAGAAAGGGGATAGAAATGAGTGGAATAGCTGGACCAAGTAAAAAGCGATTCTACCCCCCTCGCAATCTTAATTCAGCATTTACACGATTCTCCCAAACTCTGATTTCCGATGAGCGCATCAGGGCGGAGCTCCGTACAGTATTGCAACTCAGACATTTTAGTGTGTGTTTACTGCAGTTTCAAGAAGATGACACTAAAAGCAAACATCTACAGTTGGGAACAAAATAATTTCAAAAATTATGTATATATGTATATATCATATATTGTATTATAAACGAAAATGTGTGGGCACCCCTGATTTAAAACATCAAACTCATAATTCAGAGCAGTTCCTGTCTGCTTTTCTATAATGTTTCATAAATATTATCATTTTATGGTGAGGAGTGAAATAACTCGAGACTTATTTTGTGAAAATCAGATGAAGTAATAGAATCTATAGCTAATAGGGTGAGCAAGCGTCCTCTTTTCATCAGACATGTCCTCTTTTTACGTCTTCTCCGAGGCGTCCGGACAGGTTTTATAAATTCAGGAAAATGTCCGGGTTTCACTCTTCAGGACCAGGTTCAGGACCATTCCGCGTGTAGGTAAACTGACCGGCGCTTTGCACACAAAACACGGCACTACTTTTTTGTGCAATTAAATTACCTAGAAATGCCTTGTGTGGACGGGTCTGCCCACACACACACACACACACACACACACACACACACACACACACACAAACGTATGTACGTCCAGGTGGGTACAAGTGTAAAGAAGTATATATGTCTCTTTGTCAGGTGCTGGAGATCTCTACGCTCACATTATAAAAAGCTAAAATCATTTTATCCTTATGAAACTCTTCTATTATTTTTCTTATCAAGAGACATTGTTGAAGCTGGATTTTCTAACAGAAAAGCTGATATTTAGAACATTAATCTATAAGGTTATTTGTTCATTTTTTTAAAAAGAGTTGAAGACTAATATTTGGTGCACATTTTTAGAGATGTACTTTTATAGTATTACAATTTTGTAATTTGACAATTGAGTTAATTTTGCACAATTGAAGCCTATTATTGCTATCTAACTAAAAGTCTCCTTCTTAAACTAAAGTCTAAAAGACTATTAATTTGTTACATGATTTTACTGATTTTTATTTATTTTACTACAGGAGTTAATTTTCCACCATTAAAGCATGTCTGAATATGTGTTCCGAGGCCGCGGCGATTGTCCTCTTTTTTTGGAAATGAAAATACGGTCACCCTAATAGCTAAAGGACAGATAGCCACTAGTTCATCAGTGACGGATCCGTGTGTCAGGACTTCCGTGCTGACGGAAGGAACCTTCATCTGGCTGAGATTTACAACCACATCCATATTTTCCAATAACCGTCAGCCGCTCCACTAACATGAACTATTGCAGGCAGTTTGCTTTTGCAGCCATTTGCAGGTTGTATAGTCATCTTCAGCTCAGGGGAGAGTGAATATTCACAGCCAATCTGGTCTTCGTCTTCTCTCCGGCCTGACCGGGTCATTTCCTGCCTTTGACTGGACACCGCTAAGGCCTCGTAAATCAGCCGATTGATTTATCACCGATCTGGACGGCAGGAGACGTTCATCATGTTTGTGTTTGGACGGATTGTAACTGAACTTACAGTCTGTCTTCACGTCCTAAAAGATCAATTATCATTTGAACAAAACAGCGCAGCATCGGCTGGAAAATAAACACCAAATTCAATAGCAAAAATGAAAGGTTTCTCACATGAGCTATTAATCGTGATATTGTTTTACCATTGTTGGCGTTTTGAGAAAAATCAGTATTTATTCTGAATCTGTTGTGTGTCATTATTTTCTCTAAAGCAGCTCAAAAAGAAAAAGAAAAAAAAAACAAGAAAAGTCATTACAATCACTTCACATTTATGACAATTTCACACATTTCATCATACACAACACACACTCATCATTCACCACACACACACACACATAATCAGGCACAACACACACACGCACACATTATTCACATAATTTATGAAACACACATGATTCGCAACACAATCGCATTGACCACACACACTCACATCATTTATGACACACAGTATTTAAAACATACACACACTATTCACCACACACATCATATATGACATACATATGATTCACCACAGACACACTCATACTCACACACATCATTTTTGACACACACATCATTCACCACACATCTTCATTCAAGTGCTGGTGACATTTCATCCTCCACTGTGGTGAACAGCTCAAGTATTTTGTGTGTTTCACAAGTCTCGAAATGAGGAAACGTGAATGTGTTTTTCTCCTCTGATGGAGTCCAGAGAGATATTAAAGCTTCAGCGTTTCCCGAGCAGATGCTGTTTGCGGTGAATATCTACCATGTTCCAGACCAGGAGCTTCAGAGGTTCAATCATCTGAAGACACTGAAGCTTCTGAGAGGATCATGAGTGTGAGAGTTGAGCAGATGTTCCAGCAGCTGTCCCCAGAGCTCGCCATTACACACACACACACACACACACACACACACACACACACACCGATAAAGTCTTCCTCATCTCGGGGGGAAGAGGAAGATCAACAGGGAGACCAGGACACCATTCTACATCTACAGATTCATCTCTTCAGACACTTTGCCTACACAGAAGCAGTAAATTTATTCTCTCACCTACGACTAGACTGAGAGCGTAACCAAACGGCGCCTGAGCCCAAGCCAGACCCGACCCGGGCAGATACACAGACTCAGCCGTGCCATTGATGTAACCTCCTCCAACCCACGTCGCTGGAGAGAGAGAGAGAGAGAGAGAGAGAGAGAGAGAGAGAGAGAGAGAGAGAGATAAATGGAAATAGATGGTAATAGATACAAATAAGGAAGAGAAAAAGAGAAAAAATTATATAAGAAAAAAAAGTCAGAATGCAGGGAGAGAAAAAAAGAAAAAAGAGAGTAAGAGAACAAGGGAGCAAGTAAAAAACACACCACAATAGTTTCACGGCGTAATCGTGTTTTGTTTCACGGTGTAATCTTGTTTTTGGAATCAAATATTTTGTGTTGTTAATTCGAATTCATCATCAATAAGTCGATGTCTTTATCTTACAGCTGTGACAGCAGCTACATAGCAGTTTCGGGATATTGAAAGGCTTTTGGTCTGAGTAAATTCACAGAAGAACCAACACTCACCGGTCATCGTGAAGCCGCCGACGAACAATCCGATGTCCCGCCCGCCGACCATGATGGACTCGCTCCGGTCCAGACCCTCCGCCATCCCCGAGCTCTTGTTCTTCCACGCCGCCCAGATCCCCACCAGCAAAATCAACAGGTAGAAGATGGCAATGGCCAGCAGACCCTCCAGGTGAAGACTCATGCTGATCCGAATCCCAGAATCCGAATCAGAGCGTCGCGCGAGACAAATCTGGCGCGTTCACATTGAACGGTGGATCGATCTCACGCCGAATTATAACTGAGATTTCACCCAGACGCGGAAAAAATCTCCCAAACGTGATGTGATCCACGTCGAATCGTTGAGCGCGGAATACGACGCCGAATCGTAAATTGAGACTCACTCCGAAATAGGCACCAAATCTAAACGCGCTTCGTGTCGGAACAAATGCGTGAAATTCTAGATCACGTGCACATTATTTCTCATCTTGTGTGTGAGCTCAAATAGCTATTTACCACCATCATCATCATCAATCGTAACTTTTAATCGGTCCAATCAGGTCACGTGACAGCCGGTGGCGCGCAAATTTCACTCTTGACTCGTTGTTGCTTTTTCTCTGGCTTTTAAAAGTGATCACCAGGGTTATAATCTGCAGTTGCCTCCGAAGTCAGATCTGATGCCGAACCCGAGAAGACCAGACGAGCCCGAAGAAGAGCTGCCGCAGGAGGGGGGCTCCGCGCGCGAGACCACGGTGAACGCGCGCGGAGAGACGTGAACGCGCTTCTCGGACCGCTGTCTTATCGTCCAGCACAATGTTTTTTTTCCAGATTGCCGCGTTGTTTTCCAGTAATTTGTGTGTATCACGAATACGATTGAATAGTTGCTAAAGAAACTTGCTAATAAATTCACAACTAAAATTGAATTACAATTATTTGTAATATATACATTTTGATTGTTATTACATGTGTCTTTCTGTATACATTGCATGTATTGTGAACATGAAACTAATTGTATATACACTGTATTTTGATTCTTATAATCTAATGTTGGTTTTCTTATTAATGCTTATTGTTTTCGTAAGATGATCTTTTGCATGAAGTACTATTATTCTCCTTATTAAAAATATATCAATTATCTAAAATGTTTTTTGTTTGCTTATTATTTTTATTTTTTTGATTTTGTAATTAATGTTTAATCTTTTCCAGAAATTATTGATTTACATACAGTATAATATGTGCTGCCTATTGGCCTTTAATATTGCGCTTTTGCACAAGCAAAAATATGCAAAGTATACATAATTTTTAAAATTGTTTATACGTTACTATTGTTTGTGAGTTTATTTCTTTGTGATAATGCTGTTGTTACTATTGCTCTTTAGAATAAATTATTATTAGCCATATTGTTTAAAAAAATGTGTTCATTATATGCATTGTTGTTTGTTTGTTTGTTTGCTTCCTTGTTTATTCCCAATGGCGTCTTGTTTATCCAGACTATTAAAAAGTTTTTACCCTGTAGCAGTACAGGCCCTCAACTCCTGGGAAAACAAATCAGCCACGCTCACTTCCTGAACACTGCCACTTTACCCTCATTACCTCAGCATCGTCACTTTTACACAATCCATAAGCTGGTACATTGTGTGCAATATACAGTTGTCTTTCTCCCACTATTGTTTGTGACTATTGCGTGTGTATAAGTATGTCCATGTCCCTTGTGTTCCTTTGATTTGTACTTTGCACTCTTTTGCATAACCCTGTGTTATTTTTGACCTGCATTTGCACTATTTCTTGTATTTGCACCTTAATTTCGTTGCACCATTGTGCAATGACAATAAAGATTATCTTATCTTATCTTATCTTGTTTGTTTTTATTTTTGCTTTTCTATTTTGTCTAAATTATAAATTTCATTTTGACTAACAATTCTAGAACTGTCGCTATTGCTCTCGGTTGCCTCATTGCGGTTGCCTTATCACAAAAAGTGGATAATTTGTCAAGCATTTTTTCAAGATTTTAATGTATTGCAGATGTTCACATTTTTAGCTGTTTATGAAAATGTTATGAAATTATGCGATCACTATTTCAAATCTAAATTAATTAAGTCGATTGAGTGTATTCCCCACCAATCATTTTAGCTAGTTAACATTAATTTATTCGGCCCAAATTGTTTGCTTCCGAAAACATTCTGTGATTTTGTAATCAATTGGTACTAAATGCAATTGTGATAAACACGCGTAGTTCTGCCGCCCTCTAGTGGCAATAATGGAGACGCGCCTTCATACGCGCTATTGGCTGAGAAGTCTTCAAATATGGCTGTTCTGTCTGATGCCCCATTATAAATCGGAAAGTTCTTATTTACACATAAACCATGTTTAGACACCTACTCGACAAACAAAACTCGTAAATTATACGCTATGTTAAAGGTAGAGCTGTGATTTGGATAGTCGAAGCCAAAGGAAATGCCGTCGAGTGATGTGACGTCATCGCCGTGCGTCAGGCCGTCGACGAGGACCCGCGCGTGCTGAAGTTTACTCGTGTTGTGGCCAGACCCACGTGAGCGCGAGCAGAAATGGCAGCTGCTCAAGAAGCCGAGATCGTTTTCGCTCAGAGACTCGCGTCCAACACCAATCCCGTGAGGAGTAAAGCTATCTCAAAGCTCAGAAAGTACATCAGTGGCCGATCGAAGGTGGAAGGTAAAGCCGAAAATGAGCAGCGTTGTGTCCCAATGGCGTGTGTGTGTGTGTGTGTGTGGAGTGATGTGAAAAGCAATGACCTGCACGTGCTCCTACAGGTGGATTCAGCGAGGAAGAGCTGCTGAAGATCTGGAAAGGACTGTTCTACTGCGTGTGGATGCAGGACAAGCCTCTGCTGCAGGTCAGAGCTCTTCATCACTTCTGCTCTTCATCACTTCCTGCCCTTCATCACTTCCTGCCCTTCATCACTTCCTGCCCTTCATCACTTCCTGCCCTTCATCACTTCCTGCCCTTCATCACTTCATCACCTCATCTCTTCACTTCTGCTCTTCATCTCTTCATCACGTCTGCTCTTCATCACTTCTTGCCCTTCATCACTTCTTGCCCTTCATCACTTCTGCTCTTCATCACTTCTTGCCTTTCATCACTTCTTGCCCTTCATCACGTCTGCCCTTCATCACTTCTGCTCTTCATCGCTTCTTGCCCTTCATCGCTTCTTGCCCTTCATCACTTCCTGCCCTTCATCACTTCCTGCCCTTCATCACTTCCTGCCCTTCATCACTTCTGCTCTTCATCACTTCATCACCTCATCTCTTCACTTCTGCTCTTCATCTCTTCATCACTTCTGCTCTTCATCACTTCTGCTCTTCATCACGTCTGCCCTTCATCACGTCTGCCCTTCATCACGTCTGCCCTTCATCACGTCTGCCCTTCATCACGTCTGCCCTTCATCACGTCTGCCCTTCATCACGTCTGCCCTTCATCACGTCTGCCCTTCATCACTTCTGCTCTTCATCACTTCATCACTTCTTGCCCTTCATCACTTCTTGCCCTTCATCACTTCTTGCCCTTCATCACATCTGCCCTTCATCACTTCTGCTCTTCATCACTTCTGCTCTTCATCACTTCTTGCCCTTCATCACTTCTTGCCCTTCATCACTTCATCTCTCTGGTTGCAGGAGGAGCTGTCGAGGAAGATCTCGGGACTTCTGTACAGCTTCGGCCGCACCAGCGCACGTGAGTCTCCCAGACACTGTCTTTCTGTGATAAAACCTGACTAGAATTAAGTTAGTGAGTCTAGAAAGTGATTTAAAGTGAATCCAGACCGTGATATAGAGAGGGTGTTCTTTTGAGTCCAGATTGACTACTAGAAACTGATTTTAAGTGAATTTAGAGCGAGAAAGTGATTTTAAGTTTAATCCAGAGGGTGACATCTTTTGAATCAGGAGAGTGACTTCTAGAAAGTGATTTAAGTGAATCAAGAGAATGACATTTAGAGAGTGAATTCCTCTGAATCAAAATCTAGAGTGAATCCTTTCGAATCGAATGACATCTAGAAAATTAAGTCTTCTGAATCAAGGGAGTGATTTCAAGTGAATCTAGAGAGTAATATCTTTTTAATTAAAAGAGTGACATCTAGAGAGTGAATTCTGAATTAAAAGTGATTTTTAGAAAGTGATCTTAAGTGAATCTAGAAAATGATTAAACTGAATCTAGAGTGAATTCTTCTGAATCAAGAGAGGGACTTCTAGAAAGTGGTTTTAAGTTAGTGAAGAGAGTGAGTTCTAGAGAGTTATTTGAAGTGTTATTTGAAAATGATAAATATCAATTCCACAATTGTTCAAGTTCTGAGCATTTGTAAGCATTTGCAATTGTCTCGATTTGTCACGATCTTCTATGTGCAGAACACAGACCCTGTGTAGTGATGTAGCCAAGGCCACGCCTTATTCTTTGTGCCAGCCTGTCTAGTGATGTAGACAGGGCCACGCCCTTTTCGTTATGTCAGCCTGTCCAGTGATGTAGCCAAGGCCACACCCTATTCCTTGTGTCAGCTTGTGTAGTGATGTCGCCAAAGCCACGCCCCCTCCCTGTTAGTGACAGCTTTTCTCTAGGTGTCTCTTCTCATTGTTCTCTCTGCTCCTCAGAGTTCCTGTACTTCCAGACGTTTCTACAGACCATGAAGCGTGAGTGGAACGGCATCGACAGGCTTCGGATGGACAAGTTCTTCCAGGTGAGTTGAGTTAAGGTAAGGCTGTGAGACTGGAGTCATGTGACTTGTGTGTCTTCGCAGCTGGTGCGGATGCTCTTCAGAGACGCGTTTAAGATGCTGAAGAGGCTGGAATGGGAGTCTAGGTAACGTCTCCTCATCTTCTACCGCATCTGCAGAGATGTCATCTGTGAACCGCTAGTCTGTGTTAAAACTAGATTCTTGAAATTTTGCTGGCAAGGCGACTCATTACAAATTTGTCTTTGTCTGATTGGTTAAATCCGCCCAATCACAAGCAGCTTCTCACAGCGCTTCCTCAGATGCTACAGCATTTTTAAATCTTTGTGAAAAGTTTGTAAAGTTAAGTCATTTGTAAATGCTGTCTTGATGTTGTTTACCATCACCTTGATGGTCGTTCTGTTATTTGAAATTCACAATTGCTGCATGTAGTTTGATTTTAATCATTTGAAAGGAGCATGATTGTTTTGACACTCGTCTGTAGATGTGCGGTGCTTTTTGTCTTCTTTTTTTTTTCTTTCTCCACCCTCTTTGTGAAAATGCATTCTGTGCAAAAATGATCTGGCCATGTGGATTAGGGGCATTTACTTTGACCGTTTAATTAGCTCAGCAGGCCACCTCATTATCCAATTAAATTGCATTATTGGTTTTGAGCCCGCCTCATCTGGCCTGCCTTAGGCTAACGCTTGTTCTCTTCTAATGTCTAATATTTTTTTTTAAGCACCAGAAGGAATGAAAACGCACTCATATCCAGTCACACTACTAGCTTTTTTTGAAAAACAATTGAAAATATTGTACTTTTTAACGTTTATATACATTTTTGTGAATTTAGAGCTCCTTCCAAACTAATTTAGTTTTAATTCAATCTTTTGATAAACTTAAGATGGGTATTTTTTTTTCTTCTGTAAAATGTAAAAGATAATGCAGTTTTTTATTTGTTTTTATTGTCTTGAGATTCCTCATTCAGACACATTTTCATGTTTCAGTCTTGTTATATCTTTTTTTTTTCTTGAGGACAAAAGCAAAAAACAAAGTTTTGCCCCGTGGTATCGAAAATGTTATTGTGTATCGGTACTTTTCTCAGTATTGTATAGCTTTTGCTATTTCTAGTATTAGTTACAATTACATTTAATTAATTACATTACTTCTCACTTTCCCTTCCCCCTTTTTTCTTTAAATATTTTTCTCTGATTTTCATTTTCTAATTCCTCTTTATTTCCTTTATTTTCTAATTCCTGCCTTAGGCTGACGCTTGTTCTTAATGCCCGTTCCATTATGCTGTTGCCGGCACAATTAATGAGCTGCTTGGTGATTGGTCTGCTTTAACCAATCAGAATTAGACAACATTTTGTCAAGTTATATTCTTGTGTAATTGTGTGTGGTTTAGGAGCCGGGTGTGTACAGTATATAAAATTAAGCCAAACAAATCTGGTTTGCAGACACATCTGTAAGTGTGTAAGAGCTGTCCTTGTTTTTAGTGTTGTCGTGAACTTTACGTTGTGTTTTTTAAGCCGTGTGTGTGCGTGTGTGTGTGTGTGTGCGCAGTCAGGTGGAGGAGTTCCTGCAGATCATCTCCTCCCAGCTCCTGCAGAGCTCCAGCTCTCCTCCTGCTGGCCTGATGCTTCACATCCTGGAGCTGTACATGACTGAACTCGCTCTGGTCGGCGGCGCAGAGGTACCGCCCCTCACTCCTGCTGTGTGTGTGTGTGTGTGTGTGCGCGCCGGCCCGAGATTGAGTGACTTCATTAGTCTAATAATAATCTGATTCAAGATTGTAATTTGCATGTTTAAAATGAGGTTAATGACTGTTATTTATTACTGTAATGTTAGTGTGTGTGTGTGTGTGTGTGTGTGTGTGTGTGTGTGTGTGTGACTTTGGTTTTTCTTTTGCAGCTGACAGCAGAGCAGAATCTCGCCTTCACCCAGCCCTTCTTCTTGGCCATGGCAGAAACCAAAGAGTAAATGCGTGTGCACACACAATCTGTCTGTCTCTCCACATCAGTCTGTCTCACACACACTCTGTATTTTTCTCTTTTTTGTTCTGTTTCTCTCTCTCTCTCTCTCTCTCTCTCTCTCTCTCTCTCTCTCTTTCTGTGTATTGGTATATGTGTCTCTCAGTATGCCTTTCTCTTTCTGTAGCTGTCTTTTCTCTCTCTCTCTGTATTTACATCCTCTCTTTGTATATATATTTTTTCTTCTCTTTAACCCTTTCTCTCTTTTTCTCTCTGTATAATTCCAACCATCTCCACTAGAGCTGCACAATTCTGGATAAAATGAGAATCACGATTTATTTGCTTAGAATAAAGATCATGATTCTTTTCACGATTCCTTCTGGATATTTTATTATTTTAAATATTCAACCCTGAAAATCAGGTTGTCAAACAGCAATATAATAACACATATTACTCTTTGCCTTTAAATTTATATAATTTGAATGAAAACTATAATGTAATGTAAAAGTAATGTAAAAAAAAATATATCACCATTAAACATAATAAAAATAAACATTCCAAAGAACAGCATTATGTACATTGCGTGCAAAATTATTAGCTCTGTTTATAAGCACTTTTGAAATGCTTATCAAACAATAATTGTTTTAGGGGCTCTACTAATTTTGTCCTCAACTGTAGATGTTTGCTACACGTGGGATGCTGACTGTAAACGCGCATTTCAGAATAAAATCCTTTTTCAGGTAATAAAATGTCGAAGTTGATACTCTACTGTTGTATTTCTTACGAATACATCGTTCATTCTCCCCGTTAATTTATTTATTTTTTTCTTTTAAACATGACTGCTGAGTCTTCTGCACAACTCACATACAGCACATACACTGGGCAAAACCGCATGTGGCCGTCACGTGCGTCTTGCGTCATCACGTTCACGAGAGGCGTCAGAAGTAATGCCGGATCATCTTTCCTTTATAATATTTAAACGATGGATCGATGGACCGATCAATCAGAGAATTAAAATAGACAGACTCGTATAAATGCGAGATCACGATCATTTAAAGATTAATTGTGCAGCTCTAATCTCCACCCTAACTTCCTGTCATTTTCTTCATACCTTACTTTTTTCCCCACTCACTCCTTACTTCTTCCTTCACACTCACTTACTCTTTCCCCCTTTAAAGATATTTTTCTCAAATGTTTTATCTCATCTCTTTCTCCCCCTTGCCTAACTGTGTTTTTCTTTTACTTCTCTTTTTTCTTGTGTCTCCTTTTCACCTGCTTTTCTATCTTTCAGTCTCTGTCTCTCTGTCTCTTATCTTTCTTGTCCTCCCACACACCTGATAAGTCGTTCTCTCTTTTCTCGCGGCTCAGCCGGGTGCTGCTGAAGGCCATTGCCGAGAACATGCTGAACGTTATTGTGGACCAGGTTCCGTTTGTTGTGCAAGATCTTCTGAGGGAGATGAAGAATTCATCTGATCTTCAGGACGACAATGAAGAACCACCTTCTGATGGTACAACACACTCACACACACACACACACACACACACACACACACACACTGTGTCGAGACGAAGAGTGAGAGAAAGATGGAAAGGAAGTGCCATGTGATTGTTTCTGCTCTCAGGTCTGGAGGAAAAGGATGAGGAGGAGGCTGATTGTGGTCCTGTCCTTCAGGTGTGTGTGACTGATGGCATCACGCTAAGAACGTCCTTCATCATCCTCCTCTTCCTCTCTCTGTAGTTTGATTACAGTGCTCTGGCTGACAGACTGTTCCAGGTGGCCAGTCCTTTACACATTCTCACCTTCAATCGGTCCAAGATCTACAAGTTTGTGAAGATGTGAGTGAAACGCTTTGACTCTGCAACCCGACAATTCTGGAGAACTAATGTTGTGCTTGTTTTTTCACGCCTCCTCTGTCCCCTCTCTCTCACTCACTCACTCGCTCACTCTTTCTCTCACTCTTTCCTCTTCCCTCTTTTGCTCTCTTCCACTCTCTGTCTCACTTACCTTTCTTTCTCTCTCTGTTTCTCTGCCTCCCTCACTCCCTCTCTCGCTATCGTTCTCTCCATCTATTTCTCTTTCTCTCCCCTTTTACTCTTTTTCACCCCGTCTCTTTCTTTTGTTTTTGTTCTCTCTCTATCTATTCCTCACTTTCTGCTTCATGTGTCTCTTCTTCATTTTCTCTCTCCCTCTGTTCATCTTGCTGACTTTCTCTCCCCCTTTCACTCTCTTTCTGGTTTATTCTTTCTCTTTATATACCTCTCACTCTCTGCTACCTTTGTCTCTTCTCCGTTCTCTCTTTCTTTTCATGACTCCCGCTCTCTGGCTGGTGGGATGAAGTTTCCGAGACCTGAGTGAAGGTGAGATCTCCTATCAGTCTCACGCTGAGTGTGTGTGTGTGTGTGGTGGCCGTCAACAGCGTGTGTTTCCTGTCACAGGAATGTTTCCTCAGGATGAGGTGGAGAGTGTGTCCTCCGAAGATGATGACTATGATGACATACGGAGGAGGAAGAAGAAGAAGCCGAAGCAGGATAATCGTGGAGCAAAGAAGTCCACAGGTGGAGAAAATGTCCAACATTTAATCAGCCTATGTTTCATTCTCTTAAACTCGCTCTTGGTCTCTCTTTATCTGTCTCTCTTTCTTTTACTTCATCCTCTCTTCTTCTTTTTCCATACATGATGTCTTTTTCTTTATACTCTCTTTTTTTTTTCAAACGCTCTCGCTTTTTCTTCTATCTCTCTCTTCATCCTATCTCTCTTTCTCCATCCTCTCTCTCTTCGTCCCTCTCTTTTCTTACTTTTTTTTTTTTTTTTACTTCTCACTTTTTCTTTAGACTGCCTCTTAGTGTTCCTATTTGCCTGTTGCTCCTTCTGCTCTTTCTTTGTCTCTTTTTTTTTTCCTCTCTATTTTTGGGATTGCGAAATCCGCCTGAGGAATGATTCAGTTCTGTCATTGATCTCCAGAATCTTCCGCAAACACGGAGACACAGCAGGACTCCAAACCAGTCAAGAAGAAGAAGAGAAGGCAGAAGAAGAAGAAGAGCGGCGCTGAAGAGCTTCCACCAGCTGAAGAACACAATCAGCATCAACCAGACCAAACTGATCCAGCAGAACTCCAGAACTCGAGCTGCATGACCCAGGATCAGGAGGAGAACTCTGAGACCCAGAAGGTTCCTGATACGGAGCTCAACGCGTCTCCAGCTGCATCACAGAAGAAGCAGAAACGGAAGAGGAAGAAGAGCGGTGTGAGTGATGCAGAAACGGTCAGTGTGAATACAGAAGAGTCTGAAACGTCCACCATCACACCCCTGAAGAAGAGGAAGAACAGCATGACAAACGGAGAAGCTGAATCTGTGGCTCATGTCGAGGAAACACCAGGCGCCTCAATACAGCCATCACTGAAGAAGCTGAAGAGGAAGATCAATGCAACTGATGTAGAAACAGTAGCCAAACTCGCTGAAGATGCATCCAACGGTTGCACAGTCACACCACCCGAGTGCTCAGAAGAAGCGTCTGCCGGAGCTGCTCCTGAGGAAACGCCTGAAGCCTCCACAGTCACACCATCGAAGAAGAAGCAGCTGAAGAAGAAGAGCGTGACTGAAGCTGAGAGTTCAGAACCAGCTCCTGTGGAGGAATTACCTGATGTCTCCATAAACACACCATCGAAGAAGAAGCAGCTGAATAAGAAGAAGAGCGTGATTGAAGCTGAGAGTTCAGAACCAGCTCCTGTGGAGGAATTACCTGATGTCTCCATAAACACACCATCGAAGAAGAAGCAGTTGAAGAAGAAGAGCATAACCGAAGATGAGTGTTCAGAAACATCTGCTGGCGTTCCTTTGGGAGATGTCTCCACAATCACACCACTGAAGAAGCAGCTGAAGAAGAAGAAGAAGAGCATGACAGATGCCGAGTGTTCAGAACAAGCTTCTGCTGAAGGTCTTGTGGTGGAAATACCTGATGTCTCCATAATAACACCATCGAAGAAGAAGCATCTGAAAAAGAAAAAGAGCATGACGGAGGCTGAGAGTTCAGAAGAAGTGTCTGCTGGAGCTGAGGAAATCCCTGATGTCACCACAATCACACCACTGAAGAAGAAGAAGAAGAAGAAGAGCAGCGTGACAGATGCTGAGTGTTCAGAAGAACTATCAGCTGGAGCTCCTCTGTTGGAAGTACCTGAAGTCTCCACAATCACACCATCGAGGAAGAAGCCGTTGAAGAAGAAGAAGAAGAGCATGACAGAAGCTGAGAGTTCAGAAGAACCATCTGCTAGAACTGCTGTGGTGGAAATACCTGTTGTCTCCCCAATCACACCATCGAAGAGGAAGAAACTCAAGAAAAAGAGCAGCGTGGCAGAAGATGAGTGTTCAGAAGAAGCGACTTCTGCTCTTGAGGAAATGCCTGATGTCTCCACAATCACACCACTGAAGAAAAAAGCTGCAGCGTCAGTGATGCTGAACTTGAGGGCAGCACAGCAACCACATCTAAAGAAGAGCTTAAACGGACAGATAGACAAGGTAAAAAAGATTAGCCAATCACAAAATACCGTATTTAGAGCGAGTGATATGGTCAATATGGCGAACCATATCGAATTTGTGCGAATATATATATATATTCGAGATTAAAAAATCCAAAGCGGAAAAAAACCGAGCAAAAACAAGTTTAAAACGAAACTTGAAGTTTGCAAGCAAAAAGTAAAAAACAAAATGTAATTGCAAACGAAATTTAAAAAAAAAATGTAAATGTTAAGAAATTTAGTTTGAAAGAAAGAATAGTTTGATATTTTTGGCACTATTCTGATTCCATAGTTTTTGCCACTTAACAGCAATAATAGATTTAATTTAGTTTTTGCGGTGCCTTTCGAGACCACCAAGGTTGCTTTACTAAACACAACATTCACATGCACATCAACTGCCAATCAGTGCCAGCGTTCTCTCGGATCCGGACACACACACCACACACACACACACACACGGACAAATTAACCTGAAGTGCATGTTTTTCGGATTGACATGTTTGCTTGCGTAGTGTTAAACCCTTCTGCTGATGGTCCAGTCACAAGTTAAGTTTACCTACTTGGTCAGAAAATGTAGCTTTCTGAAAAGTCAGAACACCGAAAAAGTGTGGGACTGCTCGTGTTCGCCTGTTAAGGGAACGTTTGTTGTGCACGAAACATCGGGAAGGGGTTTTGTTTTTGCCTAATTCACTTCAATGCGGGTGTGTCATTTTGTGAAAGACTGAAATGCGGTGTATGGAAACCTCTTATATACACACACACACACACACACACACACACACACACACGTGCAAGCCTTATATTTGGACTTATGCAAGTGTTCTGTGTAATCTGTGTGTTAGTTACTGTGTTTGTTTGACTCTGCAGGTGTCAGATGGTGTGAACAGTGGTTTTGTGCTGCGTCAGAAAAAAGCTCCTGTTCCAGTTTTTTGTAAAACTCCCATTAGAGGCAAAAAGGTAACACCTCACTCGCCTGTGACACACCACATACACCCTACACCACTCTCCTTTTGTAACTCCACACGCTGGAGAACATCACACCACTTGTGTGCTAATGCTCCGCTTATACTCCACCTGCTTTAGTACTTTGCTCTAGAAGACCTGACTTGTTTTTAAACACCAGACAGAGGTGTAACACCCCACAATCCCCTTGCAGGGTCGGTTATCTGTGAGCTCAGACCAGAAGAAAGTGACGTTCGGTTTGGAGAAGAACAAAACGATGGGTGCGTGGAAAAAGTTTGGATTGTCCTCTGCTTGTGATGATGATGATGATGGAGAACAAGGTTGCATTGTTGTGAGACGCCAATGTCACCGGTTTCCTGTTTCTCCTGACAGAGTTTCGGAAAATGGACCGAAGCTCTCAGCTGTCTCCTGCCACTCAGTCCCGCCTGCCCTTTGACCCCAACCGGACCCCCAGGTCAGGAGTGCTGAAGTCCTCACCGCGCCTCACCAGAAGAGCCACCGCTGCGGATTTCTTCTAGAAGACCAGAAGCGCTTGTTCCTTTTCGTTTAAGTTCAGAGTTTGTTCCTCATCATGTTCCTCATCATGTTCCTCATCATGTTCCTCATCATGTTCCTTCCTTTGGCTCTCCAAGGCTTTTCTTTTAAGTTCAGAGTTCCTCATCATGTTCCTCATGCAAAAGATGTGCATAGATACATGTATGTGCATTTCAACATATGCACACACGTTATATTTTGTGTATCTGTGAGAGCACCCGAGGCTTTGATGTTTTTGACGAGCAAACACTGTTAATAACTCGTGTGTAAAGAGATTTTATAACGTTTTTTTAAAGTGTTCTCGACCGTCAAGTGTTTGGCAGACTTGTTGGAGGAACATCTGGAGTTTTAACAGGTTCGCTCATCTGAATAAAACCCTCTGACTCAAAACGATTTACGGTATTCTGGTTACAGTATTTCTGGAACTTTACAGGGAAGTCACATGGCAACAGAGGCATCTGGGTGTTTCTGTGGGAGGTTTGCATGTTGTTTTTGTCTGTGCTTTGTTTTCCTCTGGGTTTTCCATTTCCTCTGACCAGGTTTTGGGAGAATTTGATTCTGGATTTTTCCCTTTTAGCCTTTTGCCCTGCTGATGCTGTGATTGGCTCCAGCTCCTCGTGACACACATGAATGATTGGAATTGGTCAACGCTAGAAAATGCATGCGGTTTTATTTAAAAAAAAAAACAAATATTAAGTTTTTTTTTTTTATTAAGTTACTTTAAGGTAAATGAACAGAATCAAATACATACACACACACACACATGGAAATGTATGTATATATTATGTACCGCTGTATTTGAAACAATGTAGCTAAATCGTGTAACTATTACATTGAGGTAATAACAGCTTTTAATTTAAAGAAAAAGAAATTGATAAAAGGTACAATGTTAAATTTTTTAAATAATTGTAAATGTGACTTTCTTGTAATTAAATAACTTTTCCACAGTTTTTTGAATATTATGTTATGACAAAATGTACTTTTCATGTACAAAATATTTTATAGTTATTTGGGTGACATTGAAAAAAGTTAACATTAACAAAGTTACCGAAACTAAAGTTAACGTTTAAACAAATCTAAGTCTTTAAAAGTTTTAAACAAAGTTAAACAATGTAACTACAAAAGGTTTTACTTGAAAAAATGTGTTGAATGTTACATGACAAATGATTCAAATAATGGCTGAATGTTGATTCTTGAAAATGACACAAATGAAAAAGTGGAATTCAATCTTCTAGACCAGGGGTGGTCAACCCGTGCGGCTCTTTAACTGGTTTCATGCGGCTCTTCAGGAGCTTTCACATGACTTGAGTCAAATATGCACACAATTTGAACTGTTGAAAAAATCACCAATATTAGCATGTTGGTGTGGTTATGGTCATTAAATATGTCTGAGCAGAGGTCTGTGTGTGTGCGTGCGTACAAGATTAAGGAATGTGATGATGTGTATGATGTGGCTCTTTGCAGTAAAACATAAATAAGCAGTGGCTCTTAGTATCTGACTGGTCTGACAGTCTCCACCCCTGTTCTAGACGTTATGTATGGAGGACTACGTCTCTGATCCTTGAAGAAAAATCTGTGAGGTCAACAGAAGGTTCTAAGCCTGAAGCTTCAATGTTTCCTGTCAGATCTAGAATCCTGAAAATCTAGAAGTTTCCAGTCCTGGATGGAGAACAAACCTGCTGTTCCATCTCTCCGCAGATGAAGGAGCGATGTGGAAAATTCATTCTTCCGGAATCATTAACCACGTTCCTAGAACTATTACTGGCGAATGAGCCAAATTGTCACACTTCACGGGCATTTTAAGTCTCTGCTTTTACATCTCACTGAATCCTGTCCATTGAGTCGAATCCATTCCACACTATAGCTTAAGAACCATCTGCATTAAAACACACGGGCAGCCAAACTGACCCATGAAGACACTGAAGGTCAAAGGTCAAGCAACTGACCCATAACCAGGCTGAGAGGCTGGAAACGATTCCCAGTTTGTTCATCTGTGTGACCAGAATTTCCTCACATTTTCACAAGAGCTCGGCCTGCCGATCATTTACCCGTGTCTTCTAGGTTGAAGTTGACCACAGAGCGATGAGAAGAAGCCAGGAGGATGGAGCTGGGCGTTCCAGTGGGAGTTGACGCCTCCGGGCAGCAAGAAATGAGAAGGTGTTTCCACCACGGTCCAGCAGAAGAACCATCATCATCATCATCATCATGAGTGGCACGGCGAGAGAAATCCTGGCGTTCGTCCTCAGCACCTCCGGCTGGGTGCTGGTGTCCTCCACCCTACCCACCGACTACTGGAAAGTGTCCTCCATCGACGGCACCGTCATCACCACGGCAACCTTCTGGTCCAACCTGTGGAAGACCTGCGTGACGGACTCTACCGGAGTCTCCAACTGCAAGGACTTCCCCTCCATGCTGGCTCTGGACGGTCAGACGCTCTTTCTCCACGCTTCTCTTGTGAGATGTTTGGTGCCGGATGATCTGATTGGTCGCTAGATTTTTGTTCACTGCCAAATATAAACTCTTGATAAGCCAAAAAATCTTGAAATTTTTGAAGAGACAAGATAAATGATCTAGCTTAGAATTAAGAGTGAAAGATTAATTTGCTTGTTTCAAGCGTCTTTCTCACCCCATTGACAGATCATTTCACTCATTCATTTCATTTCATATCATTTTTATTTATTTATTTGTAATTTTTTTATGTGCATTTTTTCTCAGTGTTGAAGGATTTTTCAGAAAGGTCACGATTTTGGATTTCTGATCAGAATCAAGCTGCTCACTTTTTCTTTTTTATTGTCTGCTGTTGTCACAATTTACAAAACGCCTTCGATAATCAGAATAAGAAAAGGTTTTGCTTGCCAAGGAACACACAAGGAATTTGTTTTGGTTTAAGCTGCTCCTGTCACACTCATACAACAAAGTGATGTGCAGATATACACTATTTAAAATATAAAATGTATATACAGAACAAACTCTAGAAATTCTGTAATATTTCAATAAGGTGTTGCGTAATAACGTCAAGTATAATGAAGTGCTCATTCCTAAACGTAAAGATGCACTATACACCGACATAGCAAACACGTTTAGAGACAAGTTGCAGGCTAGAGAAGAGAAGGGAGAAATAAACGTTACGTGTGTTAAATTTACAACAATTGCTTGGGATGGGGAGTAGAACTACTTCATTACTTTACTTAAGTAGAATTTTGGCTAATTTGTACTTCACTAGAATATATATTTCCTGCTTACTTTTTACTTCTACTTCTTATTTACTGTTATAATGCTTTTACTTTTACTTTCACAGTAGTATTTTTAACTCTAGTATTTCTACTTCTACTGGAGAGAAAATGTTGCATCTGTGCAACAAAATTGTTGTGATCATTTAACCAATTAAATTATTATTTAAAACTCCAAAAACGGATTCACACACAAGATGAAAGTGTAATGCATTTATCTAGCACTTTATGGCGATCTCAGACTGGTTGGTGGAATTTCCAGTGATAACCCTCTGGATTCTAATGCAGTCACATGCAGTCACAGTTTTTTCATTTTTATGCAGAAAATGTCCAATAATTTACAATACAAAGAATAAAAAAATGTTTAGATCATTTTTTTCATGACTGGCTCTCCAAGGGTTGTGTAATGAATATGAACTAATTGTGACAGCAGTGTGGATAAATGGATGGATGGTTGAATAGATGAATGAATTGATGCTCGATTGGATTGATGATTAAATTGATGAATGGTGGATGGATGGTTAAAGGGATGGATGGATGATGTAAGGAATGAATGGATGGATTGTTAGATAGTCGTATTTATTATGAGCACAATAGCTTAAGACGTCATGGAACTTGCCCTAGTTATTCATTCTGAATGGCTGATGATTTAAAGACAATGAAATATGGATCCTGACTCTCTCTCACACTTTCTCTCTCTTTAGTTCCCTCTGTCTGATTTTTTTCTTATTTTCTCTTTCTCCCTCAGTTTTTTACTCACTGTCTCACTCTTTCTTTGTCTTGCAATTTCCCCACAGTTACGTACTAATAAAGTTTTTCTTCTCACACTGTCTTTCTCACCCCGTCTTTCCTTCGTTGCTCTCTCTCTCTCTCAAACTACCCCCCCCCTTCTCTCGCCCTCTCTTTGTCTCTCTCTCTCTCTCTCTCTCCCTCTATCTCTCTTCCTCTCTCTCGGTCCTTCGGGCGTCAGTGGATGCGCTTTTGCTCGGGATTATTGATTGTAATAACGTGTGTAATAAGCAACGCAGTGTAAATGCACCACACTTTAATCTGTCAATGTTTAGAACTTTTCAGGAATCAGAGGCGATAAATCAGAGCTTTGTTTCTCCGGGCGCTTTCCACTGCTTGTGGGGTTAACTAACCGGCTAATGTTTGGCAGGCGAGTGTGACGTCAGAGACGAGTCAATCTCACGATCGCGGCGTGAGAATTCTGAGACAAACTAATAGACAAAAGTGACGTGCGCGAGTGTGAGAGGGAATTATTATTGACAGTGCATTGAATCTTAAAATTAATATTCACTGTCGATTTAAGAAGTTATTGCTGCTCCCTAGTGGCCATATTTACAATCACACACACTTTACTTGACTTAGTGGCCATATTGACAATCACACACACACACTTTACTTGACTTTAATAAAACAATTCGACGTACGTTCTGTCCACATCCGCGTCTCACGCACGAGTGTTTGTCTCTACAGGTTATATCCAGGTGTGTCGAGGTCTGATGATATCGTCCGTCTGTCTGGGCTTCTTTGGTTCGATCTCCGCTCTTATCGGGATGAAATGCACTACAATCGGTGGACAAGAACAAACCAAAGCCAAAGTAGCCTGCTTCGCCGGACTCAACTTCATGGTCACGGGTATGTAAAGTAAAGTAAAAAGTCAAGTCAAGTAAGTAAAAGTAACAAGTACTTTACAGTCATTTAGCAGACGCTTTTATCCAAAGTGACTTACAAAAAAGCAAAGTACAAGTACAGTAAAGTACTGGAGTGTTTGCGCTCATCCTAAAAGAGAAGTGACACACACAGTGATTCAGTGTCTTGCAGAACTTTGTGTCATCCTTCTGGTCACGTGACCGTGTGTTTGTGCAGGCCTGTGCTCCCTGTCCGCCTGCTCGCTCTATGCCCACCGCATCACCTCCGAGTTCTTCGACCCCATGTATATGGCACAAAAGTAATTCAGGTTTCATTCAGTCTCTTTGCTGTACTGTACTGTATTTTCTTTCCTCTCTCGCCTTTCTCTGTCTCTCTCTCTCTCTCTCTCTCTCTCTCTCTCTCTCTCTCTCTCTCTCTCTCTCTCTCTCTCTCTCTCTCTCTCTCTCTCTCTCTCTCTCTCTCTCTCTCTCTCTCTCTCTCTCTCTCTCTCTCTCTCTCTCTCGCTAGTCCATTTTGATTGTGGAGGAGAGGTTGGTAGGTTGTTGGCTTTGAGTTTGACGGTGTGAACTAAGACGCGTATAGTGCAAGTTGGCCTTTCTTGCATTTAGGAGAAATATTTGGGTCTGAACAAAAAGCACTTTGATGGTTTAGATAACTGTTACTCCTGTTTTGAAGAGATTTATTTTTGTTTTCCTTTTTGTAAGTTCTTGTTTTTTGTAAAAACATTTTCGTCACTGAAGTTCGGCATCTGTGTGGCTCGACTTTGGGTGAGATACGACACTCTCTCTCTCTCTCTCTCTCTCTCTCTCTCTCTCACACACACACACACACACACACACACACACTCTTCTCTGACTCTATTTAATGCCTCTCCTCCATCTCTTTCTCTCTCTCTCTCTCTCCTTCTCACTTACTCTTTTCTGACTATTTTAATGTCTTCCTCACTCTCCTTTCCTCCATCTATCTTTCTCCCTTTCTCTCTCTCTCTCTCTCTATCTCTCTTTCTTCTCTGACTCTATTTTATGTCGTTCTCACTCTCCTCTCCTCCATCTCTCTCTCTGTGTCTCGGTGAGTAAAGTGAGTGCTGCTCTGCTCTGCTGTCAGGTATGAGCTGGGGGCGGCGCTGTTCATCGGGTGGGCGGGGTCTGCGCTGTGTGTGCTGGGAGGAGGGATGCTGTGCCTGTCACTGCCCGGCGGCGTGAGTAAAAGGTGAGTGTGTGTGAGTGTGTGTGTGTGTGTGTGAGTGTGTGATGCGTCTTCACCTCTGCAGCAGTGCGGTGGACAGGAGGGTCCTGACACACAGTGGGGTCTCGTCCAGAAGACCCCCTCCCCAGTACAGCAACACCTCACTAAACTTCGACAGGAACGCCTACGTGTGACCCACCGCCCTTCATCACTCCCTCCTCTTCCTCTGGAATCGCGGCTTTGCTCAGGAATTTTTGATTGTTGTAAAGTGTGTTTTCTATCAGCTCTTTATTGCTCTTTACCTCCAGTTTGTTCCTTTCTTTCTTGTTTTTTTCCTTCTATCCTTTTTTCTCCCTTCCTTCATTCCTTCCCTCATTACTTTCTTACAACACTTTATCACTCTCATTCATCTGATGTATTCTCACACTCTTGCTCTTTCTCCTGCTGTCTTGTGCTCTCTCTCTCTCTCTCTCTCTCTCTCTCTCTCTCTCTCTCTCTCTCTCTCTCTCTCTCTCTCTCTCTCTCTCTCTCTCTCTCTCTATCATCACTCTTTCCTCCTCTTGTCAGTTATTTTTGCTTAGGATTATTAATAGTAATAAAGAGTATTTTTTAGCACGTGTACGCTTTTTTCTCTCTTCTCTATGCAGAGATCATACACTACATTAGATCTACCTGAAAATAAGCCCTAGTGATGTTGAAGAGAGAGTGGGGAACACGTGTTGTGTCTGTGAATCTGATGTCACATCACTTCCTCATAGTGACGCTTGTCATTTACTTCTAAATACGTAATGTGTAGAGAAACAAAGAAGCATTTGTAAACGTTGAGTTCATACCTTGCATTTCTTTTTCACTGTGTGTCTTAATAACACACTTCTAATATACTATTGAATGCAATCCTATTTTTTTTTTTGACATTAACTACTTCTTAACAATTCTGTACAAATGTGCTCAATGCTCAAAACGACCTTAAAAATACAATTTATTTATTTTTTAGTTTTCCAAATTGAAATTTCAAAAAGATCAAGTGTTTTTGCACCTTGTTCAGTTTCCTCAGTTGCCTCAAGTATCTATAAAGTCTTTCTCTTAGCTAACGCAAAGCATCTCTTAGCTAATGGGGAAATTGTCTACAGTATTTGCTACGAAAAGATTTAAAACAATTTAGATTAATCGAGAATAATACAGATTAATTCCAGGATTACAGTGAGATTTATCTTAATTTAAAACACAGCTTTTCTCTTGCCCATCACTAATTCCAATACAATTAAAACCTATGTAATACGTGCAGTGGTACCTCCCCTTACGAATGACTCCCTTACGAAAAGATCTTTTGAGTGAAAGATGCACGTGTCCATACGTATAAAACGTTTTTTTTTTATTCTTCAAGCACGACAGTAAACTAAATAATACCACTTTTACAGAAGTAACACGGTTACGGATATCTTGCTTCCGGACCGCTGATGCGTCACATAGGACCAGGTGGTGATGAAAGACAATGCAGGTGGAGATGCTCGGAGACCCTTTGTGTAATGATGCACTGATCAGCGTGAAAATAGTTCAAATCAAAATCAAATCAAATTTTTTTGTCACGTACATACAGTATACATCCATGGAATGATACATAGTGAAATGCTTTTTAACAATCGCTCTTTTCAAAATGAAATGAAAAACAATACAATGACATAAAAAGCGATATGAATACAAAAAAGATGTAGACTGCAATAAAAGAACTATAAAAATTCAATACAAAAACAAACAATAATATGGGATGAATTATAAATGCTAGTAGAAATTCAATGGAATTGTGTCATAAAAGAGAAAAGCTGTAAGTGGGGGTAAAATATAAGGTTACCATAAAAATAAGTTATAAAGTGTCCAAGAGTCAAAAGTATAAAGTAACTCATGTGTAGACAGAGAAGTGGCAAGTGGGGCAAGCAACCGTCGTGCTATTTTTCAACAAAAACATTACAGAGATAAAACATTCAGAACAGAGTCTGTGCCTTTTCGTTATTTTTATGCACAAAAGTACATCACAGTTATCGAGAGATTCAAAAACAGCAAATGTAACATGTTTTAGTTCAAATTCCAATTTTATTTGTCACATACCAATTGTACGTGGTACAACATGTAGTGAAATATGTTTTGCATTTCATTACAGTTATACAGACGTTGTATCACATTATAAAAACATTTTTTTTATCGGGACGGATTATCATATTTACATGAAACATTCTGTCCATTTTGTCCATTTTGTTGCTGTTGACATGAATTCATTTAGAAAATTCATAAAGAGAGGTTCCACTGTATTAATAACACAATATAAGCCCTAGTTCATCTTCTACTCTACAGCGACCTGCGCTATCCTGCCTCTTCGTGCTGATCCTCCGATGCTTTTTTCCTCTCGTGTAGGTTAGTCAGGTAATCGCTACAGTGACACCCAATCACTCCTCTCTGTCACACGTACGGTGTTTATAGTAAACCAGCATGGTGAAGAACCATGAATCCTTCCTTCAACAAACACAGAGAGGCTAGAGAGCAGAGCAGAGCCGGGGACGGTCGAGATCATGAAGAAAGGTCTGATCCAGGTGTTCGCCTTCCTGGTGTCCACTGTTGGCTGGCTGTTCATCAGCTGCACGATGGCCATGGGCAACTGGAGGGTCCTGTATGTCGGGGGGCAAGGGGGCAACTGGATGATCAAGGCGTCCTGGTACTGGTCCAGCCTGTGGAAAGACTGTATGACGGACACTTCATCCGTCACAAACTGTCGGAACTATGACGCGCTGTGGCCCATCACGCGTAAGTTCCCCGGGACTGGCCTCAGACGTGGCACCTCTCACCTCTTCTCCTTCAGGGTACGTTCAGGCCGTTCAGGGTCTGATGATCTGCAGCATGATTCTGGGCTTCATCGCCATCGTCCTCAGCTTCTTCGGGATGGACTGCACCTACATCGGTGGAAGCGACAGGCAGAAAGATCGGCTCTTGCTCTCGGCGGCCGCTGGTCATTTCGTTGGTGGTAAGCGTCTGTGTGTGCTAGAGCGAGACAGATGTCCTCTGGTCTGCTCGTCCTCACAGGTTTGGCAGCTTTGGCTGGATACAGTGTTTACACAAACAGAGTGACCATCCTGGCGTTCGCACCTTCCACTGACAGACCGATGATAAGGTAACGGAAACCTCTAGAAGACTTTTCCTTTCTTTATTGCCTTCATCTTCCCTCCATCTTTCTCTTCTGTTCATGTCCCTCTTAATCTTGTCTCTATCTTTATTTTCTCTTCACATCTGTCTTGATCTTCTCTCCATCTTGACCTTCTGTTCATGTCCCTCTTGATTTTGTCTTAACCTTCTCACCATGTTTATTTTCTCTTCATGTCTGTCTTCATCTTATCTCCATCCTTATCTTCTGGTCATATCCCTCTTGATCTTGGATTCATCTTCTCGACATCTTTATTTTCTCTTCATGTCTGTCTTCACCTTCTCTCCCTCTTAAACATCTATTCATTGTCTTCTTGTCACTTCTTGACACTTCTTCTTGTCTTGATATTTTCTTTCCATCTTTTATTTTCTCTTCACGTCTGTCTTAATCTTCTCCATCTTTATCTTCTGTTCATGTCCCTCTTCCTCTTGGATTCATCTTCTCGACATCTTTATCATCTCTTCATGTCTGTCTTCATCTTATCTCTTTTATCTTCTGATCATGTCTCTCTTTTTTAACTTGCCTTAATTTTCCTTCCATCATTATCGCACCTCTGATTATATCAGCCTTCTTCTTGTCTTCTTTCTCCATCTTTCTCCTAAGTCCATGTCCTTCTTCACAATGTTCTCATCTTCTGTTCATGTTCGCCTTTATCTTCTCTCGATCTTAGTTCATCTTCATCCTCTGTTCACATCCATCACCATCTACATATTTATCATCTGTTCATGTTCTTCTTGTTTTGACTTCTATAATTGTTCATCTTCTGCAGGTTAATTGTCATTACAAAGTCATCTTAATCTGTCCATCTGGCTTGTTCATCCTTCTCAACTGCCCGCTGCTTCCTGTTCATCTCCATTCTAACTTATCCTCTGTGTCTGTTGGAATTTGCAAAAAAAGAAAAAAAAAAAAGAAAATGATGTTCATTTACATGTTTCCAGCCTTAGGATTTTCTCTGAAACATAAGCTCTAAAAATGTCAGCATGTCCCTAACTAAATGCACAAATGCTCGTATATTCTGAATAAACAAGCATAAGATCTGAACAGCCACAACTACTACCACCTCCATAATAACGGTTGTAATTGTTTCGTCTCTAACGGGATTTCGCCGTGTGACGTCATTTGTGTCAGCTGGAATTTGCAAAACAAGGAAAAGAAGTTAATTTACCGTATTTTCTGGACTATAAGCCGCTACTTTTTTCATAGGTTTTGAACCATTCGGCTTATACAAAGGTGCGGCTATTCTGCAGATTTTTTGATAATGAAGACAAATACAGTAGATACCGTTTATTTTGTCATTTTTTTTTCTGTCCCGTTTTAATCTGCAAAGTTGCTGCCGTGTTAAAATACAGCTTAGGAAAGGATCTATTTAGTTACATACATGTACATTTACAATTCAAAATCGTTCATAGAGCGGATGCGGCTTATAGTCCAGAAAATACGGTACCAGTTTTAGAAGGATTTTCTCTAAAATGTACGTTTTTTTTCACCATTACTACTACGACGTCTATTCTAACAACGGTTGTAATTAAAGGTTGTGATAATAGTTTCGAGTCTAACGGCATTTCGCCCCTGTGACGTCACTGCAGACGTTGGCATCTCTGAAAGTCCTTTTTGTCTGTGCTCTCGGTAGATACGGAATCGGAAGTACAATCTTCGTGGGGCTGGTGGGATGTTT
>MU204251.1:8247471-8279757 GCA_017309775.1 Paedocypris sp. Pulau Singkep | reverse complement strand
CCCTAATGATTGTGGTCTCCGCCCTTCAGCCTACATCCACCTGTGCCGCTCCCTCATCATCATCTCCATCGTCCTCGGCTTCTCCGGATCCGTTCTGGCTCTGGTGGGAATGAAGTGCACGAAGTTCGGCGGCTCGGAGGCTCTGAACGCCAAACTGATCGTAGCTGCGGGGATCCAGTTCTTCGTCTCGGGTCAGCACTGCCGCGGGTGGTTCCGGCTGCCACGCCCGCTGAACCCGTCCTGTGTGTGTTCCAGGTCTGTGCGGGATGTTCGCCTACAGTTGGTACGGCAACAAGGTGGTTTCCGAGTTCATGAATCCCAACTACAAAGGAAAAAAGTGAATAGCACAGCGTGCGGGTGCGGAGGCTAGAGAGAGTGACCCACACATGTGCTGCAGGTTCGAGTTGGGCGCCGCCCTGTTTGTGGGTTGGGGCGGATCGGCGCTGCTCGTCATCGGGGGACTGGTTTTCTGCTTCGTGGCGGCAAACGAAGGCTGCCAGTCCAGGTAAGACCAAGTGAGGAGCAGGATTTGACAGACACTTGCAAAAAAGATGAATGAATAATGTAAAATTATAAAAGAAAGAGTGAGATTGTCAGTATAGCCATTAGGGATCATATCGAAATTGTGCTCGTTATTTAAACAGTGAAGTGACACAAGTTCAAGTGCAGAGCATTTGTAAGGCGCTTTTGACAATTTCAACTTAAAGTGTGAATATGTAAGAGGTTGTTGCTTTTTATTCATTAGTAGTTGGTGTTAAGAAAATGGCTCAGATTATCACCGTGACTAGTGAGCAAGCACATATGCGACAGTAGCCAGGTAAAAAACACCTAGTTACAGAACCAGCCAGATTCAAACCTGTAATCTCTTGAACTTAAGTTCAAGTCCCGTACCACTGGACTACACCTGTCACAAGCAAAATTACAAACAACCACAACGACAAACTGATAAATACCGTCTGTCTCGGTATGTATATTAGATCTACATACAGTATAGATATTTTTAACTCTACAATAATCATGGAATTAATCTTGATTAGTCTATAATTTTATCAAGTCTTTTTTAGTATTAGTTAAGACATGCTTTGTGTTTAAATGAGACCGAAATAATTCTACATATTTTTGGGTAGTCGAGGTTTAAAAATAATCTTTCCCTGTGGCTACATAGCTGCATCTATCACCACATCTGCACGTCATGTTTGTATGTACCTTCATACCACATTTTCATAGGTACTCGTTATGAGTCTGCCAATACCGGAAACCGATTACAAAGAGTTCATTTCTAAACCAACACAACTCACGCTGCAGCAAACTTTTGCAAGAGTCCAGTTTATTTATATAGCGCTTTTCTTAGTTCAAGACCAACGCAATGACGCTATGCGAACTAGGGAAAATTATTTTTAAAATGAAAATGTCCATTATTTATCTGTGTTCAAAAATTAGGGAAAACCAAGTCCGTTAAAAAAAGAAAAATGTACATTGTCCATTATTGTTCAGACTATGGGCTATGACCAGAAGAGGAGAGAAACATATTAGTTTATTCAAATATTGTGCACTAAATAGAAAACATCATTAATCTCCTTTCTGCTGATGAAAAATACTGATGTTGAGAGTTGCACGGTCACTGTTTAAGTTTTTTTTGTTTGTTTTTTTATTTCTAAATAAAAAATAATATATAATTTATATTTATTCTGTATTATGTTGCATACAACATGCTTTTCATCTTAAATAAATGTTCTCTATTACAAACTAGCCCCTTGCCTTTTTTGTTAATTTGATTGAATATGACTAAAGCTGTTACCAGTAAATTTAAATAATATTTTTATCTGCGAATATGGAAAAGCCAGTACTCATACTCGTTTTCCAAAAAAGTGGTATGGGTGCATTACAAAATTTAACGGAAACTAATGTTTTGATTTCAGCTTGCAGCAGCGAGAGATCTTCTACCACACGGCGTCCTCCATCTCACAGCAGTCACAGAAAACCCACACGTCGTCCCTCACCACCATCCCCACCCGAGTGGAAGCCAATCACACGCCATACAGACCCGCACGCAGCGGCCAGTCACGCGTCTGACCCGCCCACTCTTCAACAACACACACCCACCGCCAGTTTCTGTGGTTTAATTACATACATTTTCTCTTAAAATATTATTTTTCCGTTATTTAACAAACCTAACGTGTGACTCGTATCAATTGGATATTGTTTTACTTGAACAAAAGATTAAAAAAAAAAAGTCTGTGAATTCTGGTGATTCAAACTCCAACTCCCACAATTCTCAATCCCAAGAGCCTTAGCAGTCCAGTCCACGCAATAGAATAAACTTGAACTTGAGTTGAGATTAAAAAAAATGGACCACGTCCTAAATATTTACAGAGATTTCTAGGGAAATAATTTCTAAGTAAATTTGAGGTAATTCATGGAATGTTTTGTAGAAGGGCAGTTCATTAAAGTTCAATATGTTCCTAATGTTCTTGTTCTACCAATACAAAGGAAATACATTATTTTTTGGTTTTGTATCATTTTAATGGTCCGGCCCGATGACATCTTACAAGGCCATATGTGGCCCACGATGTGAAATGAGTTTGACAACCCTGCTCATGAACCATGGACATTTTTCTTCTTTAAATACTCTTTTTTTCGAATTCTGCATCGGCTTTGCGTTGGTCTGGGACTAGCGCTATATAAATAAACTTGCACTATATGAAAAGTCAATGTGCCTCCATGTTTGTTGTGCAATAGTGCGTTTCTGAAGTCAAAAACTGCCGCATGCACTGATCGGTCCAACTCATCTCATAATTACGATTTAGTATCTCATAATTAAGACTCAATGTCTCATAATTACTGTGAAATTGTGAACTCTAATTTTGGTGGATAAACAAATCAGGGAATCAGTGAGTAAATGTTACAGAACACTGCAATTTTATTAAATAATTGTCAAACACAGTAATGAATACAAAAAAATGCAAACACAGATGCTACAACAATGAATGTTGTAGATACAACAATCATGAATTCTTGCTGTGCGAATTTAGACAAAGAAATATTAACCAGAGCTGTGAATGACATTGTGATTATTCAGAATTTTTTTCCTTGGAAAACTCAATGGACATCGAAGACACAAGAAAGGTTTCTCAACCGTGTGAGTGAGTTCTGATGTGACGCTTTAGGTTTTTCTTACAAGTATAACTCTTGTCACACTGAAGACAGGAGAAAGGTTTATCACCAGTGTGAATACTCATGTGGTGATTAAGGTTTCTCTTATCTCTGAATCTTTTTCCACACTGAGAACAGATAAAAGGTTTCTCACCGGTGTGAATCATCATGTGATTTTTCAAACTTCCTTTTTGTGAAAAACACTTTCCACACTGAGAACAGGAGAAAGGTTTCTCACCGGTGTGAATCATCATGTGAATCATTAAATGCTCCCTAAGATAGAAACTCTTCCCACACTGAGAACAGGAGAAAGGTTTCTCACCGGTGTGAATCACCATATGCCGATTAAGGTCTCTGCTACGTGGGAATCTTTTTCCACACTGAGAACAGATAAAAGGTTTCTCACCAGTGTGAATCACCATGTGAATTTTCATATGTCCTTTTTGTGTAAAGCTCTTCCCACACTGAGAACAGGAGAAAGGTTTCTCTCCAGTGTGAATTTTCATATGAACATTCAGATCAGAATTACGTGTGAAGCTCTTCCCACACTGAGAACAGGAGAAAGGTTTCTCACCGGTGTGAATCACCATGTGCTGATTAATGTCTCTCCTACGAGGGAATCTTTTTCCACACTGAGAACAGGAGAAAGGTTTCTCACCAGTGTGAATCCTCATGTGAATCGACAGACTTCCTTTTTGTGTAAAGCTCTTCCCACACTGAGAACAGGAGAAAGGTTTCTCTCCAGTGTGAATCCTCATGTGAACATTCAGATCAGAATTACGTGTAAAGCTCTTCCCACACTGAGAACAGGAGAAAGGTTTCTCTCCAGTGTGAATCCTCATGTGAACATTCAGATTGGCTTCATAAGTGAAACTTTTATCACACTGAAGACACTTGTGCTTCCTACTTGTGTGAAACTCAACAGGTTTGTGATGTTGCTCTTTAGATGGAAACGTGTGTAAATGACACTGCAGGCTTTCTTCACTAGTGAACGTCTGACACGAGTGACGGCGGGTGAAAGGTTTCTCTTCAGTGTGAGTTTCTGACTGAGTTTGTACATCTCCACTGTGAAGGAAAGCAGACGCTGGTTTATCTTCTGGTGTTTCGTCTGAGGAACTCTTCTCTGTCTTTACATGTTCAGTCACACTGTTGAAAAGCTCCTGCTGTTTATTCTCCACGTCACTTGTTTCTTCTCTTCCTTTTTCACTGGCTTCAGGTCTAAAAAAAAAAAAAAAGAAAATGTGTTCTTTATTAAAACAGACAATTATTTTCCAGCAATAAAGGCAACAAAGCTTTCATTATTAACATTTATTGAGTTTTAAGTTAGCGAAGTTTATATACTATTACACCTGAATCCACCGGAAGTAAATTGGTAACTAACGAAACTATAAACAAACATTCAATTCGTACGCCTCTGGTTGCCATAGAGACACTAATACAACACAACATTACGCATATGCACTATTCAGTAATCAATGGAAATAAACCTTATTAATCATCAAAACGTGTCCTCTCAGTAATTGTAGAAAATAAAGAACCGCGGTAAACACACAGAAAGTAACACTGTACTTACAAGAAACACAATCTACTTTTTTGGAGAGACTTTCTCACAACTATCGTTTTACAAACCTGCTGCGACAATAACGCTATAATAACATTAAAAACTAGGTTTGCATAATCAATAAATAACGATCGACAGCATTTTAAAACACAGCGAACACAGAGAAGAACAGCGACCTGGTGGTTTCTCCTCCTCGTGTTGATCGGTGACTCCGGACGCTTCATATTCTCCCTCGTCTTCTCTTTCCTCTTTAATAACGCGCATCTTCACAGTTTCACCAGATCAAACTCAGCAAACTTCTGTCACGGATCCACAAGCGCTTCTGTCTTAAAACATTCAATTCTCCCGGTCGCCACAGGGTTTAAATTACGTCACGGATGTGGGTGGGACAAATGCCACGGTACGTAGAGTGGTCCCGCCTTTCTCGCGCGCACGCGCTTCTTCAATGCTGAATGTAGAAACAAAATCAGTGGCTCTTGAGCCTCATGTGACTCTTTAACTAGTTTCATGCGGCTCTTCAGGAGCCATGACATGAGTCAAATATGCACACAATGTTAACTGTTGAAAAATAACTAATTTTATCATGTTGGTGTGGTTATTGTCATTCAATCTGGCTGAGCAGAGGTCTGTGTGTGTGCGTGCATACAAGATTAAGAAATTGGATGATGTTTATGTATGTATGTATGATGTGGCTCTAACACAGAAAAAAAGTGGCTTTTAGTGTCTGACTGGTTGGCCACCCCTGAACAAAATGCTTAAATGCAATTAAACGCCAGCAGAAACGCTTAAATGCTGCTTCTACTCTGAGCCTAGAGGTTTTGAAGTGTATCATAAACCCAGTCTCGTTGCTGTTCTTCTGCATTTGAGCGGCTTTTCCGCACGTGTCGACTTACAAAACATTAACATAGAAACAGTGAATGCTTTATAGACAGTTCTTTCCTATGTAAGACTGTATTTTTAATGGTTTATGGTATTAACGCATGCTGTAAAAGTAATTCCGTGTTTGAGTTTTTCCTGACTGGTTTCTGTCTGAGATGAACGTTATGAGAAGGCCCCATGAGAGCAAGTTAGCAATCTTCTCGTGTGAAAGTACCGTGTAAAAGCCTTATGCTGACATGTAGTAATCCTGCACAATATATATATATGTAAGAATGTTCTTTGTATGTCTTTGATCTATAAGTGATGAACGCTCATTTGGTCAAACGGTTAAGTCAGCTCAGACTCTGAAGAAAGTCTGGCCGACGCTAAGTGACATTAATCAGGTATAAAATTGAGTTCATCCTCAAATATCTTCAGTGATGCTACGGATGCTTGAATAAACCATTCAAGGTTTAATAATCATTATCATTAAAAAATATTAAAATCTAACATTGGTTTTCAGCCTCCTTACCATTACTTTGGATCCGCCTCATGGGAAAAAGACAAGCCGCAGCGAAAGAAAGTCTTTTGACTTATAATCAGTGTTGTCAAAAGTAGTCACATCTGTTACTCAAGTAGAAATAAAAACACCACGATTACCATGTAATTCAAAAATACCAAAAATACCACGTGCGAAAAATACGATTCTAGATGTTTGTCTTTTTTTCCAGATCGATAACGACACGGGAATAAAACTAGCCAAAATTAAATGGGAGTAATAAAGAAATAATGAAAAAAAAAAAAAAGAATAAATTCTATATAAATAATAATGAAAAATAAAGTGAAGTATAATAAAGCCAAAACTGCAAAGTGTTTGAGTAAAGCAAGTAGGTATTATTACTTTGTTACTTGACACCTCTGCTTATAATATTAAGAAGCCTCCAATTCTAACAGTTTCTCACGCTGTATTTTATTAAAAAATTATTTATTGTATTATTTGGTTCAGGAAAAATCGCGGGCAAAATTGATCCTCTTGGCTCGATACACACACACACTCTCACACCACAGGCCGGCTGAAGGTGGGGACGGACTGGGACCAGCGCACGTGCAGGGGCAGGAAGTCCCAGCGGTCGGGGTGTCCGTGGTGTGGGAGAGCGCTGAAGGGCGAGCGGCTCCACTGGAACACCGGCACCTGCTCCCACGCCGGGCCACTGCAGGCCAGAAGCTCAAAGCGCCGGGACATGCTGAAGCTCGTCATCTGAGGGAAACAACCGGAACAACAACACCTCATTAAAAGGACGCGAATCAACCAACGTATTGATGTTGTAGAGTTAGACTGCCAGAGGAGACTGGCACCAGTGAGCCGGGTTCTCCACAGGGTTTGTTACCTGGCCACTGTCGCGTATGTGCTTGCTCACTGGTCTTCGTCTTAGTCATAGTCTTAGTGATAACCAGACGATCAAATGAAAAAAAAAAAAAGCAACAATTCTCTTACATATTCACACGTGAGCTTTGAGACAGTTAAAACGCCTTACAAAATCTCAGAACTTACAGAATCTGAATGCTCAGAACTCACGTCTCCGGAAACAGCATTTGGAGTGAAATCTAGATTTATTTTTGTGGAAAAAACTAAACATTTTTTTCTTGATTTTTTTCCCTTTGAAATCTGTGTTGGAATAAAAAAAGAACAAAACGGCCGTGTCAATCGCCACATTGAGTCGTCTGTGTGTTTACGTCTGTGTCGTTACGTCACATTCACATTTATTACGCCCACGTGTTACAGTTTGTTACATCAAGGTTCTTTAAGTTAGTTAGTTATCGTTACAACAGGAGTTCACGGTTCCCTGCAAAAATAACTTCATATTCTTTTCTTGGACTCAATTATAAATGTATTAGATGTGGGAATATCTTAACTTTATTTAATCTCAATCTTCTTTTGTGGTCTACATGAACCGATTCTTTGTGTTTAAATGATACTTGAGACTGAATGAACAGTAACAATAACATTTATTATAGTGTTACAATATATTAGTAACACACAAATTTATATAATGCAATAGTTATAGTTATATATTATGTATGTGCATATGCACTTAAGATTATTATAATAAATAATATAATAATAAAAATAATAATTATTACAATAAAACAACATTAAAAATACAGTTTTAACAATGAAGATTAGGCGCTTTGTGTTTTTGGTTACAGTTTTTGCACGTGCCTTGCAAATATTTTATTGTTTTTACGCAATAAGAGGCTGCGCAACTAATGGAGAGAATAATTAACGGCCCACAAATTGTCAAATTGTGTGCGTTTTAAAGTTGAACATGCCAGGCAAGAAAGACGAAGCGTCAACCGTAGAAAGTTAAATTGTAGTGCAGTCGTCAGGTCTGAAGGAGGAAAGTTCTCTCCGTTTTATTTCTAAATGTTGTGTTCACTGGAAGACGCAACCGCTAACAGACAATCACCATCGCAGTTGTATTTACTTTCGTTTTTCTCAGATTTCCTTGAAGCAACTGACTAGGACTGAGGTGTTTCTACTCCTCAATGATGGTTTGTTTAATATTTTTTGCTTTGTTGAGGAAATACATCCTGTTGTACATCCACTATTTTATTATAGTGTGCAGTTACGTATTTCACAGAGATTTTTCTTATTCAAAGACATTTTTTTTTCCTAATTTGCAGAGCGACTTTGCGTTGGTCTCGAACTAAGAAAAGTGCGATATAAATTAGACAAATTCTCCTTTGATCTCAGTCATAAAGTGTGTTTTGATGGAAAAATCATTAGTTTTTGTCAGATTTCTGGTCTTATGCGAGCATTTCAACGACATTCCTCGTTGTGTACGTATCCAATGACCTTGAATTGATTGACCACTGACCTTCATGTCGGTTCCTCCGTGTTGCCGCTGTGTCAGAGCTCCGAACGGATAGGAGCCGTTGGCGGGATTGAGGTCCGAGCGAGCCGAGATGCTGTTCTCCCCGTTAGGAACCGGGTGGCACTCCTCACAGCGGGACAGCGGGTCGTGCAGGAAGTTGTTGTACCTGACACACACACACACACATACACACACAGGGGTGAGGTGACGGCACATGCACAGGAGGACCGGAGGAGTGAAGGCCGCACCTCATGAGACGCACCATGGACTCCGTGTCTGTCACGAGAGTCTGGTTCCTGCGGAAGATCTGAGCTCTGGGATTCTGGCTGAAGGAGAACCAGGAGCCAAACTTCTTCACCAGTTCTGGACTTCCACTGGCATTGAACACCTCCTCAAAGTACCTGACAACACACACTCTCCTCCTCAGCTCATTTACCCCAGCACCCACCACACCAACAGCCATTACAAGCAATAATGGCAATAATGGGTGGATGAGTATGAAGATGATGATAGGTAGATACATGTGAAGAGGAGTGTGAAGAGGATGACGAGCGATGGAGGATGAAAGTGAAGATGAAGGTCAGTGAGTGATGAAGAGTAGACGAGAGTAAAGATGGTTGGTGAGTGATGAAAGATGAAAGTGAAGATGATATCTGGTGAGTGATGAAGAGTGGATGAGAGTGACGATGGTGGTTGGTGAGAATGAAAATGATGGTTGGTGAGTGATGAAGAGCTGATGAGAGTGACGATGATGGTTGGTGAGTGATGGGAGATGAAAGTGAAGATGATGGTCAGTGAGTGATGGAGAATGAGAGTGAAGATGAAGGTTGATGAGTGAAGAAGGGTGGATGAGAGTGATGGTGAAGATGGTCAGTGAGTGGCGGGTGGATGAGAGTGAGGATGATGGAAGTTCTGACACGTACGGAATGTTGTAACTGGCCCAGTAACTGCTCTTCAACAGTTCTTCAGTCTTGTCTGCTGAGACGATCATTCCTCTGCACACACACACACACACACAGGGCTAAAGTCCTGCTGAAGCATCATGGGACAGGAACGCCATGACTCACGGGAGCTGCTCCAGAACAGTCAGCAGTCCTGGTGTGACGTGTTCCTGGCCCGGCTCGAAGCTCTTGTAGTCGACTATCATCCACTGATTGTTGTACCTGCGGTCAGACAGACAGGTCAGATCTCCAGCGCGTGTCTCATCATAATGACCTCATACGTTCCACTGTTGTACTGGCTGAAGATCTGTGCCCAGGCGGCGCCGCTCTCAGCCAGACGATTGGCCACGATGTTCCTCAGCCACTCCATCACGGCTCCACGCGCCTTCACAAACTTCCATCGGTCGGGATTACTGTTGCCAATCGTGGTTTCCAAAGTCACCTACAGAAAAAACATCCCATCGTGACAATCTGTGAAAATATTCTCAGAATCTAAATGAGGCGTCAACGCGATTAATTTCAAATGTTTCACGTGTTAAAAATAATTACCGCATTAACGCATATGCCGTTTTTTTTTCACAAAATAACACGCAACGAATAAGAACAAGGAAAAACTTTTGAAACATTGCCAGATGCATTCACAGAGAGAACAGAGGTAATATGCGTACAAAACGTAAATCATGAAGAAGCGAAAATGCAATTATTCGCACCATCTCTCGAACGACTGCACACGATAATTTCTATCGCAAAAGAATAAAAATAACCTAAAAAGAAAAGGACATTGCAAGAACACATTCATTTGATCTCATTCCTTGCACCGCATACATTATGCAACGAACTGTTACGATTTCCATTCAGTGGATTTGAAGTTACGAAATCGGAAAGTCGGAAAATTGCCGGGCCGGTTAATCACTGTCCAGCCAGAGGATTAAGGGAACAGCGAGTTGCATGTGAACGGAAAGAAGTTGTTTTTGCTCTCAGGACACATCATTCAACAGACTGATCTGTCTCAGCAACTGGCGGATGTAAAGAAGAACTATTGGAATCCTCTAGAACAGTGATGCTTTGAGAAGCGGACCACTTTGCAGAAATTGTGAAAATGGTGGAGAATAAGACGGAAGTATTTAAATGTATTACGTATTCACAAAATATTATGAGCGCGATATTTAGGTCAGATGTGTCCCTTTTGTTAGGACATGAAAGATCGATAATATTTAGTTGTAAAATATGTAATATCTACAACACTAAATCATGTAAACAATTAAACATAAAAAGTCTACTAAATAATATTAGTCTTTATTAACGAGTGTTAACACTTCAGTATCCAATATCACAAGCTTCAGTCATTTAATTTGCGATTAGTTGGTTGGAGAAGTGCAATTAATTCGTTAAAAAAAAATGAATCAATTGACAGCACTAAATCAACCAGAAGACTGAAGTCTCACCAGGCCACTGCTAAGCAAATAAAAGTCGTCTCCTGAGAAAATGCTGCCAGGATAGGAGGAAAACGCCTGGATCCTGCCCGGAATGAGCTTCTTCTCTGCAAAAGGAGGGATGAGATTGAGGACGTGAGAATGATGAGACTTGATAAAGAGACGTACCTGCAGGAGACGTGCGGTAAGAGAAGGTGTATCTCTTAATGATCCGAAGCATGGACTGATAAGTGTTCCACGTGTCGTGAGCCACCAGCAGATCTTCTCGGCCCGGCAGGAGTTTGATCAAAGCGGAGCAGGAGCCCGAGCCCAGGCTCCGAGAGCGGCTGGTCTTGTTCAGCGCTTCCTCCAGGTCCTCCAGGTCTCCACCCATCTGAAAAAGTCTGGAGATCAGGGCAGCCATGAAGCCTGGCCGCACACGGAAGCCTTTCAGACGCACACTGCTGTACTGACAGGAAGCCGAAGGGCCGGAGGGCGAGTCTGAAGGGTGGATGCTGAAGGCTGTTGTGGTAGGCGTCCTCCAAACCCTGGAGCTGCAGCAGAGACAGACGCACCTGAAACCAAGTTCACACCAGGATTAAACCTCCAGTCCGGTGGTGTAAAGTACTTGAGTAAATATACTTGTTACTTTAAGTGTTTTTGTCTACTTTGTACTTTTACTGAGTATCAAAAATACACATTTGTCATTGAATATCTGTACTCTTTACTCTGCTACATATGTATGGACTTAGTTGTTACCGTTACTTTTTACATTGTGATTGTGCGCAAAAAATCGGCATCTTTAATTTCTTGGCCGCGGTTCATTTAAAAGTCGGCCACGGTTAATTTCTGTGGAGAACAAGGTGATATCGCCCTCTGCAGGATGCTAAGGGTACTGGATGCTATTTCTGGACGCAATCACGTCAACACGATTTAGCGGTTGCACTTTTTTTGCACATTTGAGTTTGACTGAGAGTGACTGTCTCATTTTTTAATCTATATTGTTCTGCCATTTTGAAAAACATTACCGTAGGTTTTAAATTTTATTTATTTATTTATTAGGACATAAAACTTCTTGAATAAAGAGTAACATTTCTTGGTGTTGTTTTTTTTTTTTAGCACAATATCAGTATGAGCAAAATACTCAAGATCTTTTAAAATTGAATACTTTACGACTTTACTCAAGTCTTCTTGGAATTGATGAAAAACGTCCCCGGAATAAGGCGGCGTGTTAGAGGCGGGGTTACTGTACCTGATGCCAGTACGGCGAGTCTCTCTGTGAGTCCATCTGCCGCGAGATCCAGCGCAGGTTGCTGGTGATGTAGCCTCGCAGGCGCTGGCAGAAGTCCTCGTCGTTGGCCGAGGGCTGAGCGCAGTAGCCCTGCAGCGTGTTCATCCAGTGCTGAGAGATCAGCTGACACACACACACACACACACATCACTCAGAGGACAGGTGAATCAGGTGAAGACTCGAACCTGTGAAGTAGTGACGGCCTCCAGGACTCCAGCGGCGTAAGCCTGCAGCTCATCATCATACCAGTCACTGGTGCTGATCTCCAGAAACGACCAGCTGCGACACACACACACACACACACACACACACACACACACACACACACCTCCACGTTACTCAAGCCTCTCTCTCTCCATGTTTGTTGTTCTCTCCCTGTTTGAGAAGACCTCGCTTGCTCGTCTCTTCACTGTGATGAGGAATCAATAATGGAGCTCCACAAGGCTCAGTACGTAGCCCCATCCTGTTCTCATTAATGGCTCCCTAGAAGTCAGTTTTCCAATAATATCAGTAGTAAAAATGTTTTTTTCTATTTAAATTCCGACAAAACAGAAGTCTTGCTCACTTATCCATGTATAAAGTGCACCTTTCACTTTCAGTGGAGTTAAACTTTGTAACTCGTCTAAGTTAAAACATTGAGGTTATTTTTCCCCTCACAGAAGCCACGTTAATAACTCTGCAGAACGGCATACAGTACATGCTATTTATTTGCATATAATGGTAAGTGTGTGTAATTTAAGGATACGGGCGCGTGTGTGAGGGCAATCACTCTGTCACCTAAAGGTCTCTCCATCAGGTGAAAGTCCATCCCTCTCTCTCTTTCTTTTAGTGTTAGGTCAAAGTCTCTGTCTCACATAGGAAATACTGCTCAGTGTAAAGTCTCTCTATCATGTGATCATTACAAGTCTAAGTCCTAAGTTTCACACTCTCAGAATCAAGTAAAAAGTCAATATGTCTATCATGAAAAGGATAATCTCTCTCAGTGACATGTCGATTTTAAGCGTCGTTGTGTCACACAGGCTTAAATATTGGTCTTTCTCTCTCTTTCAGAGCTTATTAAACGTCTTTCTCTCCTTCTCATTCTGTATTTTTCTTTTCTCTCTCAGTGTTCAGTAAAAGTCTCTCTCTCTCACCCAGTCTTGTTGATCTGGTCAGTGAAGTTGGCAACAGCAACGGCGTCCGTCTGAAATCCTTCCTTCAGGAACAACCGAGAAGCGGCTCCATCATGGAGCAAAGAAACGATTCGAGCGTTCGACAAACTCGCAACACACAACAAACACAGCGACAGCCGCAGAAAAGCCATTCAGAGCTGCGTCACACAACACACGCACAACACAAACCCGCGCACTACTGTCCTTCCACTAGCGCAATTGGACAATCACGTGACTTTTACGGCTCACGTGACTGCTTTTGACGTTCTTCCATTGGGAATTTTAAAGGGGTTTTAAGGCCCCCTGCTGGGGTAAAGTGGAACAGCGATTAATATTGATCAATGGAAAAATTAAAACTAGTGGATGAAAATATATTAAAAAATGTACCACATCTACACAACTGTCATAAAACATTACTTTTTAGAGCTTTGATTTTTTTTCCCAGTACAATTGTTGAACTCATTGGGTACAAAAAACAATTACATCATTACATTTGTAATCACATTATCTTTCCAATAACAAGTCTCATTCTTTTATGCCAAACACAGCGCTTAACTTCTGATTTGCAATGAGATGAAACACACACACACACACACACCTCATTATATTGACACAGAAACATCTGAACTGTCACTCAAATGATTTTTTATAATGCATTTATTTCAAGATGGATCAGCAAACACACATTCACATACAGATGTTCATTAACCTCTGTATGAGTGACTAAAAAGCCTGTAAGCGAGACTTTACTTGGCTCGCAGAGCGACAGAGAGGTGAGTTAGGGAGTCGGGTCGAGCGAGGGCGAGCGACAAGTGCTGAAGAGTCTGGTGTCGGGTTTCTCCACACCATCAGCGACCTGATCACAACTTTCTGCTGAAGATCCAGCACCACTGAAGTAGAACGGCACGTGAGTGATACAGCCATCAGACCAGCACTGCCGAGAGAGAGAGAGAGACACACACACACAAAATGAGTGAGTGAACAAGAGACGAGACAGAGAAAGGGAGAGAGTGAGAAAGAGATGTGTGAGACAGACAAAGTGAGTGAGAAAGAGACGGGTGAGAGAAAGAAAGGGAGAGAGAGATGTGAGAAAGTGAGAGGAGAGTGACTGGTGAGTGGGTGAGACAGCAAGAGTGTGAAAGTGAGATAAAGAGCGTGAACGAGTGAGAGAGACATACTGAGTGAGGAAGACTGAGAAAGAGAGAAGGTGAAAAAGGCAAGTGAAAAAAAAAAAATGTCTGTGTGTGAGAGAGAGAGAGAGAGAGACGATATAGACTGAGACAGGGACAAAGCGAGTGAGACGTGGAGCGACAGAGACAAAGAAAGTGAAGAGAGACTTGTGTGAGACAGCAAGACCATGCGAGAGGAGACATATACATAGAGTGAGAGAGAGAAAACTTGTCTCACCACCGTCAGAAGAGCGCCGTGCTGAAAGTGCGGGTGGAACTGCATGAATCGAGGTTCAGCTCCATCTTCTCCCAATACAAAGCCACTACAGAGCGAGAGAGCGGTTACATACAGACACAAGCTCTCTCTCTCTCTCTCTCTGTAACACACACACACACACACACACTGACCAAGGCAGCAGCTCAAACACGGGTCCGGATCGCGTCCTGAACACGGCGATGACGGAGGGGTGACGAGGGTCCTCAGGGTCACCTACAGGAGAACCATGAAATCCCCATCACAACTAATGTTATGATTATAAAAGATAATAAATTGAAAACTCTAACCCAATGCCATTTCTAACCCAGTATAACGACACTGAAGAACAGTAGAGAACAGCTGGTCATTACACTGTGTGAGCGCATGGAACTCTGGGTAACGTAGTGCCTCACGCATGTGACTAATGGTGGCAAACGCACCAGCGAATCAGTAAAACCAGTGTGTGAGGATTATTCAGGAATATGAAGAATTTGCTTTCCTAAAAGAACATTAGCATATGCAAATCAGTTAAGTGACAACATTTGCATAAATGTTTTTTTTTCTTTCTTTTGAAAAAAACATGTAACAAGCAACAAAAAAAAAAAAAAATGTTGTTATTATAAGTGTTACTGGTGTTGGAACGGGTCAGTGTGTGTAAAGTTGAACCGGGGTGTTGTGGGTCTCGAGACCCCTGAAGTGACATCAGTGAGGAAGGTAACGTGAGGGTCTTTACCTTCCAGCAGCACGGCGAGTCTCTCTCCCCGGGGGTCCCACGAGAGCGAGCACACCTCACCCCCCACCCTGAACACACACACACACACACACACACACACACACGCTGCTGAGCCGTCACGTGTACTGACAGTAAAGAGCAGAGCTTCTTAGGGTCCGTAAAAAAGTAATTAGGTAGAGCTACTAGTATTAGTTACTAGTAGGTTAGTAATCAAGTTACACTGGTAACTATTCGTTCTGCTTGGGTCAAAGCAAATATATGACATGCTCAATCAGAGCAACAGGATAGTAAGAAGACAGATAGAGACACACACGTGCATGCAACGAGAGACAAAAACCAAAGGAAAGAAACCAAAAAGAGACCAGCGAAGACAAGACAATGAAAGAATAAGTGAGAGAAAAAAACAGAGAAAGAGAGAGTTAAGAAAATAAGAGAAAGAGTCACAAAGACTAAAAAAAGCTAAATATTGGGACCCGAGAGAAAATGAAAGGGAGAGAAAAAGAAAGAGTGATGAGACTGAGAGGGAAAGAGCTAAAAAGACAAGAGAATGACACCCAAAAGAAGAGAGCAATAGAAAAACAAGAGAGAAAAATAGAGTAAAAAGAGAAAAAGGACCAGATAAATAAATAGAACAGTGAAAGAGAGAAAATGTGCGAAAAAAAACAAAGACAGATAAAGTAATATGCCGATAAGAGAGAGAACGAGAAGATAGTGAATGAGGGAGAAAGAAAGTGAGAACATAAGTAATGGGGAAAACAGTCATCACTTAGTTTGTTTTGTAGCTAGAGTTAAACCAGTCATGTGATGATGGAGGAGACTCACGTGAGGTCTCCTTCAGGTCGGGGGAAGGTGGTCTCGGAGAGGTCGGCCACAACCGTGGCAGCAATGGGCCCTCCTGACACGGAAGAGGAAGAAGTGAAGTCAGTTCCACTTATTCAACACTCTACTGGACTGTGACTAGTAACTGGAAGGATGAAAGCAGTGAGGTGGGTGATGATTGGCCGAGGTGACGTCACAGACCTGTGACCTCAGAGAAGGAGAGCGAGTAGATCAGCCGCTCGCCCCGAACACTCAACAGCAGACAGCAGCCGTCTGGACTCCAGCAGGCCGACTACAGGTCACACCAGAGGAGCACAACATCAGTCACAACCACCAACTACAATTCAAAAATAACTTCTTTTTCGTTCATACTTGCTCTAAAAAAAACAAAAAAAAAAAACCAAAAAACAAAAGGCAGAATAGAAATAATAATTAAAACTAAATTAAAATAAGCATATTCTGTAAATGTACAGTATATGTGCAAATATAGTGAATCAAAATGGAGCAAAAAGTGTGAGACTGTAAAGGAATAAACTGTCAATGAAATTGAATAGTAGTTCTGGATTGTACATTCATTGATTCAACACTGACCAGCTCATTAATTCATGAAACGCGACACTAATTCAAGCGGTACTGGTCAAAATGTAGCTTGCTCTTCCCTGATTGGTTGAAGACATGGCTCCGAGTCTGACTCACTCTTGCGGATGTCTTGTTGAATTTACTACTCGTTATATATTCGCACCTCGTCTTGCTCAATATCTTATAGCTGCACCAAAAAAAATCTGTAGATTTGATTTCTGTGTCCTCACACTACATTACCCACAGTTCCCCACTCACAAGTGTAATTACAACGAACTTAAAAATGTGAAGTTTGAATGTATCCATTAGCTAGCAAAATTAATGTAACAAATACACACACACAGAATAAAAAATTAAAACCAGAAGTGAGATTTATAAAAAAGAAAGTGTGAAAGAAAAATAAGAAAGAAAAAGAGAGAGAATAAAAGAGAAAGACAAAATGTGACAGATGAAAATAGTAAGAAAAAATTGAGAGATTAATTAATAAATGAAAAAGTGAGTGAGTAAAAAAGAAAGCGAAAGAGATCCCGAGAAACAAAGAGAGAAAAAAGTGAGATGATTATAAAGATGAAAAGAGAAAATGTGAAGGAAATAATTTTAGATTCACAATTCTCTCACCTGACAGCTTCCTTTCAAACACGGCCATCTCTCGCACGTCCACATGCGCGTTTCCCAAATCCTACAACACACACACACACACACACCTCGGGGTTAAAATCTGAGTGCATTGCTGGCGGACAGCAGTGATGTCCACACACCTGAAGAGAGCGGACGGGGTGGTGGCGAGCAGGCGACTGCCGTCTGGAGACCAGGAGAGGAACGTGACTCCTCCCCCTCCCACCCGCTGCAGCGGAACACAGCTCTCACAGGCCACGTCCCACACCTGTGGCCACACCCACGTTAATCCAGACGAGCGTCCCACACACACGCACACACACACACACACACCATCATTGAGGTGTCCACCGGAGAAGCCGAGACCAGCAGAGATCCACTGGGGGACCAGCAGAGAGACGTGATGGGAGAGTGACCGGGGTGAGAAAGGACCTGTGCGCAGCCTGAAGACGGCCTGAGGAGAAAAGAGAAAGAGTGAGAGAGGTAGAGGGAGAAAGAAAAAGTCTAACAGAGCGAGTGAGAGAGAAAGAGAGCGTACAAAAGATGCGAAAGAGAGAGAGTGAGCGAGAAACAGACTGCAAGATAGACACACACACACACACACCGACCAACAGAAAGAGACATACAGCCACAGAGAGAGAGACACGCACACACATATCGGTAAATATCTCAGAGAGAGAACAAGACAGGGCGAGAGAAAGGAGGAATGAGAGAGACAGAGCAAGACTCTCTCTGTTGCGTTCAGGAAAACACTTTTTTTTACTCTTCCTACATTTTTATCTTGGAAATTGTTTATTTTAGTTTTTTTCTGAGGACCCTATAAAGTAATTTTTATTACTTTATCTTTTTTATAGCATTTTCCCTTTGCACATTTTCTTGTATCTCCCCATCCCATGTTTAAATGCTGGAACGATAAAAACACATTTCACTCAGTGACAGAGAGAGAGAGAGAGAAAGAAAGAGAAAGCAAGACCGTGTGAAAGAAGGGATGCGAGAGCAAGAGACATCAGAGAGAGAGAGAGAGAGACACATACACACACACACACACTCACTCACAGAGAGAGAGAGAGAGACACATACACACACACACACACTCACTCACAGAGAGAGAGAGAGAGACACACACACACACACACAGAGAGAAGGAGAGACTGCTGTACACACAGAGACAGGGTGGTTTACGTTTGTGGCTTTGCGTTGGTCTGGGAGTGAGAAAAGCGCTATATAAATAAACTTGAACTTGATCAGAGTGTGGGCGAGAGAGCAGCAGCACCTGGTGGAGAGAGAGGTCGGGTCCACGTGCCACACGATCAGCCCCGTCTGACAGGCCACGGCCAGAGTGGATCCGCACAGAGGCTTCCACTGCAGCGCACACACCGACTTCTGAGATCGGTGCTTCAGCGTCGGGCAGCAGGAGCTGAGACGCACACACACACACACACACACACACACACACAGTCATCACAAGACGTTACTCTCATCCTTCTCAGTGCTGAGGTTCAGAAGAGTACAACAAAGGTCAAACCTCTGCAGTGTGTGTGTGTGTGTGTGTGTGTGTGTGATACCTGCCGGAGCGGAAAATCCTGATGGAGTCGTCGAGCAGAGCGACAGCAAACTTATCAGTGTGAGGATGCCAGGCAAAAGCTCTCAGAGCACTCTCAGACCTGAAACACACACACACACACACACACACACACGTTATAGTACTACACTGCTCAAGTACCACACCTGAGAAAGAGACAGAAGAAAGATAATAAAAAAGATTGTGAAAGAAATGAAAGAATGACTAGGAAAGAGACACATTTAGAGCCAGAGAGAGAGAAAGAGAAATAAGTATTAGAAAAAGAAAGAAAAACAGCCAGAGAGAGTGGCAGAAGTATGAGGGGAAGAACATTTGAGCCAGAGAAAGAGAGAAGTACGTATAGAGAAATGAGAGAAAGAACCAAGCCAGCGAGAGAAATAAAATAGAAGTATAGAACAATTAGAGAATTTAAAAGACAGTAACAGAAATACAAAAGAATGAGAAGAAAAACAGAGCCAGAGCGAGCGAGCAAAAGAGAGAGAGAGCAAGAGAGAATGTCCGGAGTCTAGAACATTTAAGTATAGAAGAATTTAAAGAATAACTAGACAGAAAGAGAGTGAGAGTAAGAGACGGAGTGAGAGAGAAAATGAAAGATTTGACATGTGGGGGGGGCAGAGAGACAGAAACAGAGTGAGACTGATAGATAGACATACAGAGAGATGCTCAAAAGGAAGCAGTCGTGACACCTACCAGTCCAACATCTGAGAAAACTCTGCCGTCATTTCATCACTGCTCAGCTGCAACACACACACACACACACACACACACACACACACGGAACAGAGAGTGTGTTTGTGTGTGTTAGTAAACGAGTGTACTGGCTCTGATCGCCGACACTGACCGTCAGATGTGGAAACAGGGAGCCATGAAAAGAAGATGCCCATCTGAGCAGCGCCAGGGCACAACCCGACACCACGGCCAAACAGCGCGGCACTGCACACACAGACACACACACACACACACACACACACACAGACACACACATGAAAACCAGTCCAGAAGCCACTAACAAAGCGCTTGTCCACATAAAGGGAGAACGGCTTTCTGCCAGTCTATGGTTAACGACAACACGACTGCTGAGAACGAGAAAGCGCTAGTGACTCAAGTAAAGTGAGTGAGTTAATCAGTAGATCCACTAGGGGCCGTATCCAAAGTGTGTTTGTGCTTTGCATTTAACATCCAGTGGATTGACACACACAAATGGGGGGGGGGGGGGGTCACTCAGTAGTAGAACCTACCGGACTGGGAATCAAACATGAAAAGTCTGGGTGGCATGTTCAACTGCCTCCTGTGAGTGACAATGCTGCTAAAAAGGTTACACTACTCGTCTACATTTACTTTCACTAATTGTCAAATCAACAACTTCCTGCTTTGCCGGGGAATGGAACCCATGATCTGCTGCTTCTGACTGACTGAGCTAGAGGGAAGTCGACTGATCGTTTGTTTCAGAGAGTGGTAGCCTGCTTTTATTGTCTTGGTAATCTTCCCGCTTTGGACGGAAATGACGTCGTTTTGCCACGGAAAAATGGAACAATGGCAAGTTGTCACAGTAAAATTTTGCAGTAAGTATGTGTATGTGTGTGTGTGTGTGCGTGTGTTGTGCGCTTTGAGACAGTTAAAACTGTGAAAAGTGCCTTACAAATGCTCAGAACTTGAACTTTGTGTGTGTGTGTGTGTGTGTGTGTGTGTGTGTGTGTGTATGTAGAATTGTAGTAATGTGTGCGTGTGTGTGTGTGTCTGTAGCTGTAATGAAGTACGCAACTGTAGTTTGTCTGTATAACTGAAGTGATGTATAGTAGAGCATGTTTAACTGTGTGATGTAGTGTGTGTGTGTGTGTGTGTGTGTGTAAAACAGTACACAGTGATGTATTGTAGTGTGTGCATGTGTAACTAGTGATGCAGTGAGCGTGATACTTCAATAATGTACGCAACTGTAGTGATGTAATGTAGTGTGTGTGTGTGTAGTGATGTATTATAGTGTGTGCATGTGTAACTAGTGATGCAGTGAGTGTGATACTTTAGTGCTGTACACAACTGTAGTGATGTAATGTAGTGTGTGTGTGTGTAGTGATGTATTATAGTGTGTGCATGTGTAACTAGTGATGCAGTGAGTGTGATACTTTAGTGCTGTACACAACTGTAGTGATGTAATGTAGTTTGTGTGTGTGTGTGTGTGTAATTGTAGTGCTGTATTGTGTGTAACTGTAGTCATGTAATGTAGTGTGTGTAACTGTAGAGGTTTACTGTCATGTGTTTGTAACAGTAGCAATGCACTGCTGGGTGTATGCGTGTTGTGTGAGACTGTAATGATGCACTGTAGTGTGTTTAACTGTAGCAATGTACTGTAGTGTGTGTGTGTGTCTGTAGCTGTAATGATGTACGCAACTGTAGGTTGTGTGTATAGCTTAAGTGATGTATAGTAGAACGTGTTTAACTGTCTCACGCAAGCAAACTTTTTTTATTGGCGGGCCACATTGGGTTCTAACATTTGACAAAGGGGCTGGACCGGGCTTCCTGGTCCAGAAGCTGTCAATCACATTCTAACCAGCCAATCAGAGTAAGGGCCGGCCCAAAGTGAAGCTTGTGCCAGAAGGCCAGAACAAAAACAAAAAAAAAAGGATGGAAAAATCTGAAGCGAAAACATTTTCAAAAATTCAAACCAAAACGTTGATGACGAAATTTAAGTTTGATATTTTTGGCATCTGATTCCATAGACGTAAAAATAAATGTTAATTATTTACGTACATTTTGTGTTTACGGTTCCGTAAACTTTCATAACAGATTAACATAAAAAATATCTGACTTCCATTTAATTTCTTTTGTAACTGTAGTAATGTACTGTAGTGTGTGTGTGTGTGTGTGTGTGTGTGTGTGTGAAACTGTAGTGATGTGCGTTACTGTAGTAATGTACTGTACCGTGTCCAAGTAACTATGTTAAGTGTTGTAGTGTGAGTAAGTAACTGTAGTGTGTCTGTGTGTGACTAGTGACATACTGTAGTGTGTGTAACTGTGACTTACTGTGTAAGTAAAGTGAGGTATATTGTCATAGGGTGTGAGTAACGCTAGTGTGTGTTGTCGTACCCTCCTCAGCACTGTTTTTGATTTCATCCAGAAGACCCTGGAGTCCAGCATCACGCCTGAAGAACACAAACACACAGTCAGACCAATTTTACAAAATGCAGGACAAAATCAAGCTGATTGTGTGTGTGTGTGTGTGTGTGTGTACCAGGCTCCTGCGCTCCTCATCCACAGCGAGTCCTTGTGCTGTAAAAAAGCTTGTCGGCTGCTGCTCTCCGCTCGGGCCGGACCCTTCAGGACTTCTCTGCTGAAGTCTGGACATGGCAGACCCCAGACCTGCAGACCACAACATACACAATGTTCACAACACCGGAAATGCTCCTCTCCTCTCCTCAAAAAGTCCAACTCACTAACTTCAGTATCCGTAATCTCAAAATGGAAAAGATAACCCGTAATTTGTGAGTTAAAGCAAACTACGCAAGCTACTAAATGTATAGAGTATAAAAAGCAAACTAACTTGTTTTTTGTTCCCCAGCACCAGCTCGTTTTTCTGCTCGTAAAGCACATGTCCGGCCGCCTCCGGTACCGGGAAAAGACTGAGTGAACACATCCGCCCGAACACACGTCAACCGAACGACAGCACACACACCCGGCGAGCATTAAATGCGCGACACTCTCACATTACGACCAAAACACTCAATGATCTCGTCTAAAAACCGCTACCGGACTGAAACTGGCGCCTTTCGTTCTAACGCCTGAACGGATGCCGCGCTTCGCTCCGCCCATGTATGCAACTTTACAATAAAAGTCCCTACAAACGCTCAAATATGTTTACTACGAAACAAGCAAATACATTATGTATAATTGCATCTATCTATAGTGTGTATTATTATTTTATTAATGAAAATATATTTTTTTCAGTATCGAGCTTTCGTTTACATTTTATGAAAACAATCAAATACGAATATCTTTGTATTTAATCTTATTATTTGAAAATCGTTACAATAATCATTACTCAAAGCCAGAAATCGCACGCTCGCACACACAATCGCACGCACACACAAACAAACACACACACACATACACACACACACACACACACACACACACACACACACACACACGCACACACGCTTGCTTTGACGTCAGCCAGCACACTAGCTGGTGAAACGCCGCCTTGTGACGTCACTTCAGCACCGTAAAGGAAAGACAGCTCTCGCCTAATGGACCCGATTCTGTGATCGCGTAGTTGTACCAATGGTGCTCGACTAAGATCGGAGGAAATCGCGTCAAGCACTTGGCGACAGGCGAGGACGCGCGGAGCGATACCGCATTTAGCGAGGATCTGAGAGGACAACATCGGATCACACCCGTCACCTGACAACCCCAGCATCCTCCGGAGAAACGGTACCGCTCTGGAGCAGAAACGAGCACGCGCGCGCACACACGCACGCGCACACAGACAAATAAATACACACAGACAAACAAACAAACAAACATAGACGCACACACACGCGTGGATTTATTGTCGCTAAACGATCCGTTCGATCGTGTATGGTTGTGTGTATGTGTGGGTTTTTGTGTGCGCGTGTGTGTAAAAGGGGGGGGGGCGTCCTCTCATTGCGGTACTTGACGCAGACGCGTTTACAAGCGCCATTGACGCCAATGACATCACAGACGATGGAATACGTTAATTTATGCCTTCGCTATTGAGCGGCTCTTTCTCTTGCTTTCCCCAAAAATTTAGGGCGCGCGACATCCACGCACGCGCGCGATTGTTATGCAATTTTGTGGCGTTGCGCTGGCGCGGATGTTGTGCGGGATAACGGTCCAGTCCGGTGGGTGAATGATTTCACTGCTGCAGTGACAGTCGGTCCGGTCCGTGTGATGTCCGAGATTCAGGACAACACAATCAAAGGGTCGGTGACATTCGTACACCATGTCGCGTTTGGCGCTTTCTACAGATTTGGTCTCACTCCGGGTGATTGTGAATGAATCTCGGCCGTGAACTAGACCAGTTTGTTCAACGCGGACTCCAAGTGGCCAGTGGAGTTATTGCAGGAGGTACCAATGATCAATTCATCCATAGGTATTACTACAGTAGACAGATTTGGACGGCTTATGGTTAAGGTCTAAATTTCGGATCAAGATTATAGAACATAGAGCATCTGTTATGTTCTATCGACAAACAGAGAGAATAACCTGTCCGTACTCTGATGGATATTTTAAACGTAAATGTCTTTCTGCTTGATGACCTCACATACCGACCCTTTAGTCAACTTAACCTGACCATGTAAGTTTCCAGATGTAAAAAAAAAAGTCCAGTCTGTGAGATATTTTTGTTCTTGCTTTTTGCTAAATTATGAGTTCTGTCTCTTGATCCGTCACTCCACAATAATGTATTTCTTTCACTCTTTTCTTTTGTGAGTAGGATTCAAATGAAAGCAAAATTATGTACTATAAATGTTAAAGCCAATCGTAAAGACAAAACAAGGCCTAACCACGCGTGTTGTGTTTGCTCCTCTGCTCAGGTGTGTGTGCTGAGCGCTGTGGGACTCTTCTTCTACCTGACCACCTGAGGAACCCCCACCGCCCCCATGGCCTGCGTCCACGAGCAGCACGCCCCATCTCCCTCCCTGTCAGGGTTCAGCACCCCTCTGTCTGACCCCCCGTTCTGTCGGCCCGATGCAGAAGTGCCGTCCAGCACACCGGACAACGAGCTCACCCCGACCCAGTGTGTCCTGCGAAACGTTCTGTCCATCGACCCTGTGGGGGGCGGCAGCGGCACCCACAGCAACAGCCCCACCCTCAGCGACGAGCCCACCAACTTCTCCAACAGCGTGCTGAAACTGCAGGAAGGTGGAGCCGAGGGCGGAGTCGTCCGGAACCAATCAGATGGATTCCGGCTGCAGGCAGGAGGAGGGGGGTTTCTGGAGGGATTGTTTGGATGCCTGAAGCCGGTATGGACCATGATAGGGAAAGCCTACTCTACTGAACACAAACAGAACCAGGAAGGTGAGTACAAGAGGGGGGGGGGGTAGAAAGAGAGGAATAGACAGAGAAACAGAGTGAGTGGTTGAAAAGGGGGTAGAGCGACAAGGGATAATACAGATAAAAGTAGATTGAGACAGATAAAGAAGGGAACAGACAGAGTGAAAGAGAGAGAATGTAAAATGCAAAACAGAGGAATAAAAAGAAAGAAACAAAGAGAAGGTGAGAGAATAAGAAAGAAAGAGAAAAAGCGAGACAAACAGAATAAGTGGTTGAAAAAGATTAGCGCAACGAGGGAAACTACAGAGAGAAACAGATTGAGTCGGAGAAAGAAGAGAAAAAATATAGAGTGAAAGAGAGAGAATGTAAGAATATGGAGGAAAAAAGAACAATAGAGAAATAAAAAACAGATAGACGGAGAACAAAAGAAAGAAAGAAAGAAAGAAAGACAAAAAGAGAGATAAACAGAGAATAAGTGGTTGAAAAAGGTTTAAGCGACGAGGAAAACTACATAGAGAAACAGATTGAGATGGAGAAAAAAAAATAAAAAAGATTTAAAGTGAAAGAGAGAATGTAAGAATAAGAAGATGGGGAGAAAAAGGAAAAACAGAGAAATAAATAAACAGATAATGAGACGGAGAAAAAGATAGAAGATAAAGAGGGAAAGAGAGAGAATGTAAGAAAATGTAGAAGCACAGAGAGAAAAAGTAAAAGCAAAGAGAGAGAGACAGGAAGACTGAGAGAAAGAGAGAGAGAGGCAGGCAGGCAGACAGACAGAAAGACTGAGAGAAAGAGAGAGAGAGAGAGAGAGAGAGAGAGAGAGAGAAAGAGAGAGAGACAAAAGTTTGAGAACAAGAAGTAGAAGAATGTATTTCAATGTATTTCAGATGAAGAAAAATGTTATGGGAGAGAGAAACAGGAGTTGTGATGATGATGATGATGATGATAATGGTGATGATGATATTAAGAGAGAAAGGTTACCTACAAGAAATAGATCAGGACAATGAGTATGTTTTTTTGTGCTGTGTCTGCAGAGTCGTGGGAGGTTCCGTTCGAGGAGATCTCCGAGCTGCAGTGGGTTGGCAGCGGGGCACAAGGAGCCGTTTTTCTGGGCAAGTTTCATGGAGAGGAGGTGGCTGTGAAAAAAGTCAGAGACATCAAGGAGACAGAGATCAAACATCTGCGCAAGCTCAAGCACCCCAACATCATCACTTTCAAGTAAGTGATGTGCTGCTCCGCCCCTCCACAAGCCCTTCCCTTTAACATTCCTGAAGTGGTTTTAAACTGTATTCTCCTCCTACGTGAACAGACAAGCGTGACATGTATTAAAAGAAATAAGAGAGAGAGAGCCATTCAAACCATCATAAATCTTGGATTAACAATCATAAATCCAAGACTTTTTTATTTCTCACCACACACTTTGAGGATTTTATCAAGAATACTGAACATAAACATTCCCAATGGCGATACAATATGTATAAATGTTTTCATTGGAGGTATATATTTTCTCCTCTATATTTTTTTTATTCTCTTATTGAGATCAAATGTATTCTAAAAAAGCCATTTCCCCCTGAAATAAAAAAAAAACTTTTTTTTTATTGAATTAAATTGAAATCTACTACTTCTCTTTCGGCTTTTCCCTTATCAGGGGTCGTCACAGCGAATCATCCCTTTCCACCTCATTCTATCCTGAGTATCTTCTACTCTGACCCCAGCCAACCTCATGTCCTCTCTTACAACATCCATATATCTCATTCTTGGTCGTCCTCTTGCTCTCTTCCCTGGCAGCTCCATCCCCAACATCCTTCTACCAATATATTCACTATCCCTCCTCTGCACATGTCCGAACCATCTCAGTCTGGCCTCTCTGACTTTGTTGCTAACACAAGTAACGTGAGCTGTTCCTCTGATGTGCTCGTTCCTTATTCTGTCCAACCTCATCACTCCTAAGGAGAACCTCAACATCTTCATCTCTGCTGCCTCCTGTCTCTTGAAATACGTACAGTAAATACATTTTGGGCGGCCGCTCACTATTGACACCAGATGGCACTTGTGCGCAACATCGATGCGCACATGCGTTACGTAGTGTTGAGAGGAAATATAGAGAGAAAAAGTGAGCAGGACGGAGAGTGAGGAAACAAATAGAGAGAAAAATAGAGGGGAAGAGTTGTTGTTTTCTCTTCATGCACTATTAGGAAACTATAACGACCGTGTGTGTGTGTGTGTGTTTTCAGAGGGGTGTGCACTCAGGCTCCGTGCTACTGCATCATCATGGAGTACTGCGCGCAGGGGCAGCTCTACGAGGTTCTGCGGGCCGGCCGGAACATCACTCCTGCCCTGCTGGTGGACTGGGCCATGGGCATCGCCGGGGGCATGAACTACCTGCACCTGCACAAGATCATCCACAGGGACCTCAAATCACCCAAGTACGTCAGTCAGGACCAGAATCAGAATCATATCAAATCAAAAACCAAACAAAGGGAAAGAAAAGAGTAGAAGGCAGAGAGAGCGTGCGATAGCAGAGAGATAGGGATATATATAGAGAGAGAGAGAGAGAAGAAAGAGACAAAGATACATGGAGAAACAGGCAGAGTAAGAAAGACAAGAAAAAGTAAGAAAAACAGTGAAAGAGAGTACTAGAGTGAGAAAAAGAATGAAAAAATAGAGTACAGTGGAGGAGAGATAAACAGAAAAAGGAGAATAGGGAACGAGGGAGAGAGAGAGAGAGAGACAGAGAGAGAGAGAGAGAGAGAGAGAGGCAAAGAGAAAGACTTGAAAGAAAAATAAGAAATACTGACACACACACACACACACACACACACACACACACACATAGATGAAGACAGAGAAAGAAAAAAGACAGCGAGAGAGAGAGACAGAAAGAAAGAAAAAAAAGAAAAAGTAAAATAAAGAGAGGCAGAGACATAAGCAGAGAAAAGTAAGCGAGAGGGAGGCATGGAGAGATAATGAGATAATAGATAGTGAGAGAGAGAGAGAGAAATGAAAGAGACAAAGTTACAGAGAGAAATAGACAAAAACGAAGTAGAAATAGAGAACGAAGAGAGAAGAAAGATAGAAACAGAGCATTAAAAACAGAAATAAAGATAGAGAACAAAAAGCAAAAGAGACGCAGAGAGAGCGAGACAGAGAGTGAGAAACAGAAAGACAGAACAGATACATAGATAAATGAGAAACAAATAACAACAAAAATTAAAAAAACAAATAAAAAGAAAAAAGAGAGACATTGAAATATAGAGTGAGAGCGTGAGAGAGAGAGAGAGAATGCAGCTGTGATGGTGATGGTTTTTCTCTCAGCATGCTGATAACACACGATGACCTGGTGAAGATCTCAGACTTCGGCACATCTAAGGAGCTGAGAGACAAGAGCACCAAGATGTCGTTTGCGGGGACGGTGGCCTGGATGGCGCCGGAGGTGATCCGCAACGAGCCGGTGTCGGAGAAGGTGGACATCTGGTAGGACCGAGATTCAGTCTGATCAGGCCTTGTTCTGGTCAGAGATTCATTCTGTTCATCCGCTGGTGGAGACGTATGGAGCGAGAAGGTTTCAAGGCTGTTCTGAGGTTGAGATGTTGGTGTGGTGCAGGTCGTTTGGTGTGGTGCTGTGGGAGATGCTGACGGGCGAGATCCCCTACAGAGACGTGGACTCTTCTGCCATCATCTGGGGTGTGGGCAACAACAGCCTGCAGCTCCCGCTGCCCGACAGCTGCCCAGACGGCTTCAAGATCCTGCTGCGTCAGTGCTGGTGAGGAACCGGACTGCTGACCTGACCCAGACCACTGACCTGACCCAGACCACTGACCTGACCGGACCACTGACCTGACCTGGACCACTGACCTGGCCCAGACCACTGATCTGACCGGACCACTGACCTGACCCGGACCACTGACCTGACCGGACCACTGACCTGACCCAGACCACTGACCTGACTCAGACCACTGATCTGACCAGACCACTGACCTGACCCAGATCACTGACCTAGACATCTGACCTGACGTGGACCACTGACCTGATAAGGACCACTTATTTTATTATGACCACTGTCCTGACCCGGACCAATGATCTGACCCTGACTACTGACCTGCCCGGACTACTGACCTGATCTGGACCTCTGACATGACCCAGACCACTGACCTGAGCAGGACCAGTGAACTGCCCAGACCACTGACCTAACCAGGTCCACTGACCTGACCTGGACCGCTGACTGGACCGCTGACTTGACCCAGGCCACTGACCTGATCCGGACCACTGACCTGGATCACTCATCTGACCCGACCCAGACCACTGACCACAGACGTGACCTGCACTGCTGACCGGACCACTGACTTGACCTGGACCACTGACATGCCCGGACTACTGACCTGATCTGGACCTCTGACATGACCCAGACCACTGACCTGAGCAGGACCAGCGAACTGCCCAGACCACTGACCTAACCAGGACCACTGACCTGACCTAGAAACTGACCTGACCTGGCGAAACAGACCACTGAACTGACCTGAACCACTGACAAAGACCACTGACCTGATCCTGAACACTGACTTGACCCGGACTACTGACCTGACCTGAAACACTGACCTCGACCGGACCTAGACCACTGACCAGACCTGGACAACTGAGCCGGACCACTGACCTGACCCAGGCCACTGACCTGATCCGGACCATATATGACCAAATATGACCAGCTTCCTGACCTGGACCACTAAACTGACCCATGTTTGCTACCAGACCTGGATCAATGACCACTCCCCTGACCCGGATCACTGACCCCACCCCTCTTTTGGTATGTGTCCACAGGAACTGCAAGCCCAGGAACAGGCCATCGTTCCGACAGATTCTGTTGCATCTGGACATCGCATCTGCTGACGTTCTTTCCACGCCACAGGAGACCTACTTTAAATCTCAGGTCAGCGTTGCATCCCACATGTTTTTTTAGTCTCTGATCATGTGAACGTCAGACTGAGGTGTGTGTGTTTGCAGGCGGAGTGGCGTGAGGAGGTGAAGCAACACTTTGAGAAGATCAAGTCTGAGGGAACGTGTCTCCACCGTCTGGATGAGGAACTGATTAATCGACGACGAGAGGAGCTCAGGTAGGAACACTCACTTCTGAAGAGTGAGAGATGAAAGTGTTACTATCCCGACAGTTCTCTTCTTTACTCTCACTCCGTTTTACGCTCACTGGGCGAGAGAGAGAGTAATGGGATGATAGGAAATTAAAGAAAGAAGGAGAGTGAGAGGAGAGAGTAAAGAAGTGAGATGCAGTGAGCTAGAGTAAAAGGAAAGAGTAGAGGAGAGCGAGAGTTAAAAAGTGAGATGCAGTGAGGGAGAGTAAAGGAGCGCTAAAGTAAAGGAGAGTGAGAGAAAATAAGTGAGATGCAGTGAGCTGGAGGAAAAGGAAAATGAGTGTAACGAAGAGAGAATGAGAGTAGAAAAGTGGGATACGGGGAGCAAGAGTAAAATGAGAGTAAATGAGAGAGAAAGAAGTGAGATGCAGTGAGCAAAAGGAGAGTGAGAGTAAATGAGAGAGAAAGAAGTGAGATGCAGTAAGCAAGAGTAAAAGAGAGTGAGAGTAAATAAGTGAGATGCAGTGAGCAAGAGCAAAGAAGTGAGATGCAGTCAGCAAGAGTAAAGGAGAGTGAGAGTAAAGGAGAGAGAGAGAGAGAGAAAGAAGTGAGAAGCAGTGAGCAAGAGTAAAAGGAGAATGAGAGTAATGAAGTGAGATGGAGTGAGTGAGAGTAGAGAAGAGTGAAAGAAAAAAGTGAGATGCAGTGAAAGAAGAGTGAGGGTAAAGAAATGAGATTCAATGAGTGAAAGTAAAGTAGAGAGAAGTGGAGTGTGTGTGTGTGTGTGTGTGTGTGTGTGTGTCTGAGCTGTGCTGCTGGTGTGAACAGACACGCTCTGGACATCCGTGAGCACTACGAGAGGAAGCTGGAGAGAGCCAACAACCTGTACATGGAGCTGAACGCAGTGATGCTGCAGCTGGAGCTGAAGGAGAAGGAGCTGCTGCGGTAACACACACACACACACACACACACACACACTTGCAATTATATTATAGTGGGGCCCCACCATTGACTTTGCATTGACATCTCACTATAACCCGAATAATCCAAATATTCCGCATGCTTTACTCTAACCTTAACAAAACACAGCTATAACCTCTGCTTTAAAATTACAACTTGACCCTCAAAAAAATCTTCAAAGTTGTGGGGCCCTGGACAAAAACCCCACAAGTACACAATGGGACCCCACTTTGTTCTGAAAACGAGAATTCTGGGCCCAATTCTGTGCTAAATACTGGAGCACACACACACACACACAGGGTGAAACAGCATGTCTGTGTTCAGGAGAGAGCAGTGTCTGGATAAGAAGTATCCTGGTCTCTTCAAGCATCACACCTCATCCACCGTGGACAAACTGATGAAGAAGAGGAGTGTTCCTCAGAAACTACCGGTTCATGGCAAACGGTGTGTAACAATGTGACATCATCTGACCTCATTCCATCGTTATGTTGCTTAATTACATCTTTGCGTGACGTCAGCACATCGTTATGTGACATCATCACACCATTGTCTGACTTCTTTCCATCACTATGTTACATAATTACATCATTGCGTGACATCAGCACATTGTGTGACTTCAGCACACCATCATGTGACATCTTTACATCAGGTGACATCATTACATCATCATTTGACATCACACACAATACCTGTTTCCACAAATCAATTTTCTTTTGAATTCCATTTCATTTTATCTTTTGTTCTGTCTCATCTATATTTTGATTATTGTCTCTATTGTCTAACATTTTTATCCAAAACATTATTAAAAAATTTCAATCTCATATATTTGGGCTATATTGGTGTTCAATTTCAATGCTTTTGGTCTCTAATTTTCTGACCTCTCACACTTTTTTTCCTCTTCCTTTATCTCTCGCTCACACTTTTTTTCTCTTCCTCTCTCTCACACACACCTTTTTCACTTCCTGTATCTCGCTTTTTTCGTCTTCCTCTTTCTCTCACTTTTTTTACTTCCTCTCTCTTTCTCCCACTTTTTTCTCTTCCTCTATCTCTCTCTCACTTTTTTCTTCCTCTATCGCTCACTTTTTTCTCTTCATCTCTCTCTTTTCTCTTCCTCTATCTCTCTGTCTCACTTTTTTCTCTTTTTCTACCTCTCACTTTTTTTCTCTTCCTCTATCTCTCTTTTTTCTCTTCCTCTATCTCTCACTTTTTTTCCCCTATTTTTCTCTCTCACTTTATTCTT
>MU204251.1:8220190-8247371 GCA_017309775.1 Paedocypris sp. Pulau Singkep | reverse complement strand
TCTATCTCTCTCTCACTTTTTTCTTCCTCTATCGCTCACTTTTTTCTCTTCATCTCTCTCTTTTCTCTTCCTCTATCTCTCTGTCTCACTTTTTTCTCTTTTTCTACCTCTCACTTTTTTTCTCTTCCTCTATCTCTCTTTTTTCTCTTCCTCTATCTCTCACTTTTTTTCCCCTATTTTTCTCTCTCACTTTATTCTTTCTCTCTCTTCAGACCTGACCTCTTACGCTCAGAGATCATTCTTCCGAAAATGGACACAGGTGTGCTGCAGGTGTCCATGCCACCGTGTGCCACCCGAGGGCCCACCTCACCCAGCCGCGCCCGCAGGGGAAAGACACGGCACCGGCGGAGCGGGCGGGGCAGCAGTGGCGATCTGTCTGGACCTAAGAACTCTTCCGCCCCGGCCAGTCGCGAGAGAGACTCCGCCTCCACCAACACCAGCTCTCCGGCGCCCCCGCTGGCTGAGACGGCTCAGGTGAAGGAAGGCCAGCCCGAGCCCGTCCCACTCAAGCTGTCCTCGTCCAGCCCCGACCTGCTGAGCTCCACCCGCTGCGCAGAGGGAGGAGCCACCCAAGCCCTGAGGGGCGAGGGCAGCATGGGAGGCGACGTGGGGGCCGGCCTAGACGAGACTCCGCCCAGAAGTGACACGGCCAGCGAGGACGCGGCTTCTCTGCCCTTCTCCAGCAGCCCTGATTCTCCTTGTTGTGGGCGGAGCGGGGCGGGGGAGAGGGAGGAGGGGCCTGGGGCGGTCCGGTTACCCCGAGGGTCCAGTGGAAGTCACCTGACTCCTGCGGCCATACTGTACCGAGCGGCCATCACACGCAAACAGGTACTGCTTCATTCCAGACATTGACATCATGACTTCATGAGACAGTTAAAAACTGTGAAAAGCGCCCTACAAATACTCATATTAATATTATGATGTTTTTTTTTACCGAAATAAAAGTACAGAACAGTGGTAGCTCGACTTATCGACGTCTCTACTAACTAAAGTTTCGAGTTACAGAGTCTTTGAGAAAATATCATCAACAGGCCAAATGTAGTGAGAAGATTAAGCAAGTCTTTTTCTTACCGCTAGTATGCAGGGAGAAGAGTTTGAAGTGAAACATGAGTCCCGGCATTTAAAAAGCGGTTAATCTACGATAAACAAAAATTACACTCCAACAACGTGTTTTTCGTCAGTGTTCTTTTAAGTTCATTAGTTGTACATTTGATTTATTTACGCATGTACTGTTATCATTTTGTGTTACGCGTGTTTATTTACCGTTAGAATAAATACCGTAAGATAAATAAACTGATTTTTATTCTTTTTTTGTCACACAGTATTCGTTTTTAATGGGGTTTTTTTCTCCAAATAACTGTTCTGTAACATGTTTATCAATACTGCTATTAAAAATATTATATTATTTTTAAAATTTTAAATTATAATCTCCAATGGGATTTGTTGCAATTGTGGCAAAGAGTAGATGCGGATCGAGGGGTCACCGTAATACTTTAGATAGTGTCTGCCAAATAGTGGATAGTTTTACTTCAATCATGCCAGTGTGAAGCTCTGAGAAAGAAGCTGCTTCAAAAAATCCCTCAAGACCTGCCTTTTCAACCGAGCTTTTTAGGACCACCTCTCATTTCTTCCTGTGGCGCTTTGAGATTTGTATACAAATATAAAGCGCCTTATAAATCTAATACATTATTATTATAACGGGTGTGTTGTGTTTCAGCGAAGAGGAGTGTCCTCTGAGGAAGAGGAGGGTGAGGTGGACAGTGAAGTGGATCTGCCCAGGCGACGGTGAGACTCCCTTACGTTATTTTCTCCACCACTGGACGCCGTGATTACATCCACACATGTGACCCGCAGCCGACCCACCAGCATCACCAAGTGCCAGTCGGTGTCCACCTTCAGCTCAGAGAACCTGTCCGTGTCGGAGGGCGAGGAGGGCCACACCACAGACCACTCGCACAGCGGCACCCCCGACGTGGTCAGCACCAACACTGACGAGCGGCTGGACGACCGCAGCGATGACCTCATCTCGCAGGGTTCTGAGATCCCAGCCGACATCACCGAGCCCACGCTGTCCGAGCGCGAGCTAGCCGCACTCCAGCTGGAGAGAGCCAACTTCGACCTGGAGCAGAACATCCAGGAGGTAACGTCCATATGGAACATTTCATGCAGATTTCTTTTTCGTTGTTGTTTACTTTATTATTATGTTTCTCTTTTGTGTGAGCAACTGTAACCGAAAAAAAAATTCCCCCCCCTGAGGATGAATAACGTTTTTTGAATTGAATTGAATCTGAGACACAGGCTTTAGGTTTATTTCCAACACAATATTTAAGTTCTGAATTTAAAAGCTAAACTTGTGGAGCTACATGTGCATTACAGGAAAAAGAAAGTTACACTATTAAGAAATTCAAATTATAAACAGATTTAAGTGCACTGTAAGACATTTACAAGAGCACTGTAAAGTAATATTTGCTCTACACTTTCTGAAAGATAAAATTCAAGCACTTTCAAGGTTCATGTTCAAGCTTTGGCAGCACAGTTGTGGTTTAAAGTTACGCCTAAATTAAAATAAAACATTTAGGGAAAGTTTTCACTTTAATGTAAAGTACAATAAAACATCAGGCTTTAGCGGTTACTACAGAACGCTGTTAATAGTGGAACTGCTGCAGAACTCTCTTTGTTTAAAGTATAAATGAGGAAATATAATCTAGTTTAATTTTATAAAGGTGTCAGATATAAAATAAAAAACAAATAGATTTTTTTTTATTTTTGATCTAAAATGATTTGATGTTATAACAGTTATAACAAAAAAATTTTTTTTATTTAATTTGACTGCTTGTTTAAATACAATACATACCAACCAAGGGCCATGATTAAATAATCAAACCTTGACCGGTCCGTGACATCGTACGACTAAAGCGTTATTAAGCATTTTCAAGCACTTCATTTAGAATTCAAGCATTTTCAAGGCCTTGAAAACACATTATTTAAATTCAAGCTTTTTCAAGGATTTCAAGCGCCCGTAGGAACCCTGGCTGTAAAACTTTACATGCGTGCGGGCATTTCTGTAAAGTTAAAGTAGCAATGTATAAAATAAAATAATAAAATAAATAAATTGAACCTTTATTAGTCCCTCATGGGGAAATTTTTTTCTCTGCATTTAACCCATCCGATCAGACATGAACTCGGAGCAGTGGTGTTTTCTTCAAGTTATCCAAGAAACCAAAAGAAAATGTAATAGCAGCCTACATATAAAGAATGCACAGCATCTTGTTTTTTTTGCAAATACAGTAGTCGACTGTAAATATTTACTGTAAAGAATACAGCAAGTGCTTACAGTGTGTCAAACTCAAACTGGTAATCACAAGTAGTGTATTTATTTAGCCACACACCAACATATACAGCGCTGTATGCACACACACAAAAGTACACAAAACATTGTGTAAAAAACAACATCTTATAACAAACAGTTGATATTCTGGATTGATTGATAGGATTTTACAGGTATAATCTTGCACATTTTGTCTCTGCGGTTAGAATATAAAAACTAAGAAACGTCTCACTGGAATCAACAAAAGTAAGTCTAATCACAGTGAAACTATGTGGAGCTGTCCGTGGTCCTGAAGCGTTACGGGGGCCCGTGGCTGCTGTCCGTGGTCCTGAAGCGTTACACGGGCCCGTGGCTGCTGTCCGTGGTTCTGAAGAGTCTGTAGGTTACACAGGGTCGTGGCTGCTGTCCGTGGTTCTGAAGTGTCTATAGGTTACACAGGGTCGTGGCTGCTGTCCGTGGTTCTGATGAGCTTGTGCTATAGCATAAGCGAGTTCAACAAAACAAGCATTTTATATGACTAATTTTAATCACCAAAGCCATTAGACGTTAAAGCACAAAGAAGCTAAAGTCTCATCACTCACTTGTACTTCACAGTTCACGGTTTGGCTACACTACTTTAAGAAACTTATTTATAAAACTATAATTCATACATAATTTATAAAACTAATTCAGCTTCTGTTAAGATTTACGGACACTAACAAGTTCTTCACGTAATCCAAACTTTGTGATGGATGTTTGTGTGTGAAGCTAATTGTAAGTGATTGATTGTTCTCTCCATTTCTCTGGCAGACTCGAGCGCTGTGTGAGGATTCCGACTGCGACAGCGCCGAGCTCGACCAATCAGGCAGCGGCGAGCCAAGCCGTCCTCCAAGTGCTGGAGGGTGGGGTCAGGGCTTGGCCAATTAGGTCTCTCCGTCCACACAAACCCATCCCTCCAAAACACAGTCACACACAAAGAAGAAATCAGAAAATCAGGGATCCTGGTGACCGTCAGGATGGTTTTAAACCCATTCACCACTGCACCTGCACATCCAGATGTGTTAGAAGCCTGGAAATGATTGGTAAAAAGCTGAAGATACTTGTTATGAAGAGTCCAAACAGGCGAAGAGGTGATCAAATCGTGAACAAATCCATGTACAGATGAATCTATGTCAGCACTGACACTTACTCCCTGTAAATATACAAGTATTTAGAGGTTCAGTCGAGGTCAGAGATCATGGACTAGCAATATGTACATTTCAGCCGATCCCAAGTAAAGCACTTTTATTTTCTGTACGATCTGTAAAAAACAAACCTACAAAAGACACTAGGTATCATGTATATGACTATGTGTATGAGTTTTGCCTTGCTAATGTAGGTCAAGGAAATGTAAGATCCTGAAGAACAAACTGCATGATAGACATTTTTACGTATTCATTTGTAAGCCGATTGTTTTTGATACATCTAAAGAAATGTTTGCACTTTTCTACCTTGAATGTTTCAGAACATTGTGTTGCTTGTAGGCACTTTAAAGTAGGACGTTCCTGTGCGTCGTCACCTCATGCTGAACTCCAACTGTTGTGTTGATCATGATGATCATGATGATGATGATGAGGATTTCAGCTGTATCTATAGGGAAGAAGAGTTTCAGTGGGACGGCTTGACCAACAGAGAAGTGGGAACCGTACATTATGGAATGATACTCCAAACTATATTCAAAGGAATAAGCAATTTGTTTTAGCCACTGCGTTTACGATATGGTTGGAGCGTCAAGGGTGCGAAAATTTAAACGCCAAGGCAAAAGTTTGCAATTTATTTGTAGGAACAAAAACAGACAAACATTTGTGCTGGAATATACTCAGAAGAGTTCACTTACTGCCTCTGTAGTCCACTTAGACACGTTCACTCACTAGTGTTCACTGGGAAGTGTTCACTTAGAGTTGTTCACTCTGTAGAATCCACTTTTAATTTCACTCAAAAGTTTTCACTCCCTAGTGTTCACTCAGAAGTGTTCACTATGTAGTGCCAAGTCTGACGTGTTCACTCAGAGGTGTGCACGGTGTTGTGTCCACTCAGATATGTTCACTCACTGGTGTTCACTTAGAGATGTTTAGTGTAGTGCCCACTCTGACACGTTCACTCACTAGTGTTTACTCAGAGGTGTTCAGTTGGGTGTTTACTGTAGTGTTCACTTTGATACAATTCCCTCATTAGTGTTCACTCTGTAGTGTCCACTCAGATATGTTCACTTACTAGTGTTCACTTGAGAAGTTTTCACTTAGGTGCTCCCTTTGTAGTGCCAACTCGAACACATTCACGCACTAGTGTTCACTCACTGTTGTTCACTCAGACTTGTTCACTCACTAGTGTTCATTTTGTAGTGTACAGTCAGAGAGATTTATTACAAATAAGCAAACACTCAGACTTTGGAATTGTCGTTGGAGTTTTGGGACACTCAGCGCGTCCATCCCATTGCAAACACTACAGCGAAAACAGTTTGCCAAACTCTTTTGAATTGTGTCTGGAGGATCGTACCATAGTACAGTACGTGCTTTACATCTGAAAGCAATAATGTGAAAGGAGGAGGAGGCATGTGGAGAAAAGCTGTTGTGATGTGGTTTCTGTTTCACTCACTTCCTGAATCCTCCGTCAAGACTCTTTACACTCTGAACCTTCGGAACTTGTACAAATGAAAGACATCTAATAATATTAAATTATTACTAAACGGTAAAAATAAACGAATGCAGATTTTTTATTTGATGATCCGTTATGACCAGAAGTAAATAAGATTAAAAAAAATGCAGATATAATTGATATCTAGTGATTTATAGTCAATTGTATTGATGACACAGAAGGACTTTGAATATAATTCTGCATAAAGCCATTAAAATATTTTTTTTATTTAAATGTATTGCTTTTTCATTTATTTAAAAATGTAATAAAAAAATACTGTTCAAATTGTATACATGAGGACTCACTGAATTTCAGTTCCATCAGTTCATCCCCTGAATCTGCATCTGAATTGTGAAAAGCCGGAGCATCTCAGCATCTCTGGGCCTGCAAGTGGCACACACACCCTGAGTTGGCACTTTTTTTTCTTTTTAACATTGTTTGAACTATTTTCAAGCAAGCAACCCAATAAGGCATCTCACCAGTCACAAGGCAACACAAACAACTGAGTACAGTGCTGAGTGAACAACACAAAAAAGTATTGAGTGACTTTTATGGTACCAGGAACTGTGTGGGGAACATATCTACAGCCGTATCTCCCCGAGTGTTTGTAGAACCTACTGGACCAGGAATTGAACCTGCAACAACACCTGGGTGGCAGGTCCAACTCCCTACCACTGGACCACTTTGCTTTTCAATACTATATATTTTTCAAATATTATCTTTTTGAAACAATGACGAATGTGTGGAACACAACGAAATTGCACGAGCTGTTGAGTGCGTGTTTCCTCAGAAACGGTTTGTCTTGTTTTTAATTTGTAATTTTTTTTAATTAATAAACTGTAATTTACCGTACATAGAATTTCCATTTTTGTTCTAAAGCGCACACCAGTCGATCAGTGAATTTAAAGTAATGTTAAAATTACATTCGTTACAAAACTAAACAATATGTGTATTTTTTACATCGTTTTAAAAATTGCTAAAATATTGTGAATCGGCAAAACCTTACAAAAATGTATCAGTTTAATTACCTGCTGCAGTGTCGATATGGATTAGATGGCGTACGTGTATCATACTTGAGTTTTTGTTTCGCTTACTCAGCAAGTTACTGAGTAGCCTAATTAGCTACGTTCTGAGTAAGGACATTATTAACGTCTACGCAATTACAACTCCGATAAGGCTGTTAATGAATAGTAATAAAACTGTCGCGTGTATGTGTAGCAATGTGTTATCAACAGACTGACTTGCATAAGAAGGTCAACTTTTCTTCCGGGAATCTTCCATCCACACACGCTCGTCCATGGCTCCACATCTCAGCAGGTCCCGGCATTTCCGGAATGTCCTGTTCACCTGCTAATACAAATAATTCAGCTTGGCCGAAATCTTCTTCAGCCAATCGTGCTTCAGGATCTTCTTGGTGGTGAAGCGCATCAGCGGGTTGACTTCCAGCACTTGGCACATCATGGACTGGCCTTGCGGGGATATTCGAAGCTTTTTGATCTTCTCGACGTCGACACCCGCGTCCCCAGAGTTCCTGGACGGATACTTTCCACTGACCATGCAGAACAGCACGATGCCCATGCTGAACACGTCGGCCTTGATCAGGTCATACTTCCGATCCACCCTGGCCAGGATCTCCGGGCACATGTAGGTGATGGTTCCACAAAGGCAGGTGTCGGTGAACGAGTCGTTCTCAAACGGTTTGCTTATGCCGAAGTCTGCCAGCTTGAGTTTGAAGTCTCTGTCCATCAGAATGTTGCTGCACTTGATGTCTCGGTGAGCTACTCGGGCGGTGTAGTGCATGTACTTGACCGCGTGGCTCAGCTGGAAGAACATCTTCTTGGACTGTTCCTCGCTCAGTCGGCCGTTGTGAACTATGTAGTCCGAGAGGTCATTGGAGATCCGCTCCATCACGATGAGGAACAAGTTGGCCTTCTGCATAACCCTGTAGGTGTGCACTATGTTTTCATGCCGCAGGACTGAGGCGATCTTCAGCTCCCTGTCGGTCTTCTTCCCGTCTCTCTGTATCACTTTAACGGCGATCGTGTTTTTAAATTGCAGCGACGTGGCCATAAAGACCTTCCCGCTGCTGCCTTCACCAAGGAAAGATGCATTGTTAAAACCCAACAGCTTGAGTTGTTTAGGTAAGTCCATCTTTTAAACCTGTCGGTCAGATTTGTGTTTGGGTGGGTTCTAAGACTACAACGAACCTCAGCACTTCGAAATGACGGAGCGGCTCTCAGGCGCGCAACTATATCACCTATCCAGTGACGTCATAGGAAAGGTCCACGCGCTTTCAGCGGAACTGCGCAGACTCGCGACGTTTTAGCATTGTGTAAAAAATACTCGTGTCAGTTTAGTGCTTGTAAACAATCAGTATCGGTTCATTTGAAACGTATTTGGGAGTCTTCTGTAAGTTAAATAGCTAATTTTCGCGATTGTATTTGCTTTGAGATATATTTTCTTTTAATGAACGTTAAAAGACGCGTTTTAGATCAATTCAAAGTCGTTCAGCAAATACATGTAATAAAACTTGTTTAAATTTGAAAACTAAACGAGCAAAACACGATTTCCTGCTTGGCTCCACCCACCAACGCACCACACCCATCTATCTGTCTGTCTATTTACCATCAATCCATCCGCCATCTATCTATATGTCTATCCATCCATCCATCTCTCTCTCACTCTCTCTCTCTCTCTCTCTCTCTCTCTCTCTCTCTCTCTCTCTCTCTATCTCACTCTAATAAAATTATTATCGTGTCTGAACAAATTGCTTAAAACATGTTAAATAAAATAAAACATGTTAAAGTTAATCAGCAACATTTATTATCTAAACTCTTCAAAAACATAAAACTATACACAAGTTATGGTTTTCATACCTTATTTACAAATACCTTAAAACAAATACATCAAACACGTGAGATGTCCTGCAATGATGTACAAAAAGAGTAAATTTTTTTTTCTTCAGAATTACACAACTGAGACTAGTGCAATTCCATAAAAAAAATATTAGGTTGTTTTTTAATTTGATACAACTATACAACACAAAAGAATGGCTGTGAATCCTTGCACCGGATCCAGTTTAAAAATATTACAAAGTTAGTTTGTACAATTACAGTATTTCATTCTGATTAAGCTCAATCGGGACTGTGATGTTTCAGGACCAGTGCAGTTCTTCACTGCGTTTGTTGAAGTATTGTACAGTTCTGTATTTGCATTTAAAATGACTACAGTAAAATAATTTCGGGCCTGTTAATATACTGTAAATACAGTGTGAGAATTTCTAGTGGTGGTGAGGTGAATTACTCACATGAGCATGAGGACCACACTCACATTCTGACTGACTACTCATTTTCTCCTGCACATAAAGAGTCGTTTAAGCTGGGCTGTGAGATCAAGCATTTGACGGTGTGATGAAGGACCCAACAGTTTATTGATCCTAGTGTTCCTGCGGTGGCTCACCACACTACTGACTTTCTCAAGTGCTCTTCCTTGTTAGATGCTCTCCAGTGTTTCCCATAGGGAGAGTTTCCAGAAGTTGTGGACTGTGGAGTGCAATGCATGCACTCTTTTTTATAGATTATTTTCTACTTTGTGTTTTACGCTTTAAGTTAACAGAATGTGTGTATTTGGAGGCTTATCTGTAAAACGAGACGCACGATAACCCCAGTAAGAGCGTAAACGCAGCAGTCGTATGGAACTCCAATTCCCACAAATTGAATGTTTCAACTAATGTCTGTTACACACACTGAAACAAAGCGTTGGCGTTCGCGTCTGCTTTCTTGAACCAGTCGTGCTGAAGGATCCGTTTGGTGGTGAATCGCATCTGCGGGTTGAGCTCCAGCACGTGACTCAACAGAGTTTGGCAGTTGGAAGACACCAGTAGTTTTTTGATTTTCTCCACATCGACTCCTTTCTCCGAGTTCCTGGACGGATACTTTCCACTGACCATGCAGAACAGCACGATGCCCATGCTGAACACGTCGGCCTTGATCAGGTCATACTTTTGCTTGGCTTTGGACAGGATCTCCGGGGACATGTACTTGATGGTTCCACAGTAGCAGGGGTTAGTGAACGAGTCTTGTCCGAACTGTTTGCTTATGCCGAAGTCTGCCAGCTTGAGTTTGAAGTCTCTGTCCATCAGAATGTTGCTGCACTTGATGTCTCGGTGAGCTACTCGGGCGGTGTAGTGCATGTACTTGACCGCGTGGCTCAGCTGGAGGAACAACTTCTTGGCCTGTTCCTCGCTCAGTCGGCCGTTGTGGAACAAGTAGTCGAACAGGTCAATGGAGATCCGCTCCATCACGATGAGAGACAGGGTGGAGTTCTGAATGACGGTGTAGGTGTGCACTATATTGTCGTGTTGGAGCAGAGGGGCGATTTTCAGTTCCCTTTCCGAGATCTTTTTTTGACTGTTGACCGCTTTGACCGCCACTTTGTTTTTGAATTGCAGTGACGTGGCCGAAAACACCTTCCCGTTGGCCCCTTCACCCAGTAACTTCGTGTTGTTAAAGCCGTACAGCTTGAGTTGTTTGGTTAAATCCGTGTCTAACATCTTTGACAAGGTCCCGGTGGAGTAAAGGTCTCGGCCACCGCACTGCTACGCGATCGAGCGGCTCGGACGGACGGATATATCACCTTTCCAGTGACGTCATAGGAAACCTCCGCGTCGCGCGCCTCGTCACGTGACTTTAACGGACCTGCGCGGAAACCGGCGCTCTTATTTTACCTCTTTTCAAAGATTCGCAAATATTAAAGCGTTTGTAATGTTCGATGGATTGAATGAACGGTATCAACAAACCTCTGCAGACTTAACGAAATATTTCTCTCAAATAATTTCACTCGAGGCGATCTTTTTCCACTGAGGGAAATGTTTAATATACGCAGCAATCATACAAAAATCCACACATGATTTGCATGTATGATAGAAAAAAATCCTAATTAAATAATCCAAAGTCCGAATTTACCCTAGATTTTTGCTTTTCCCACTTTTGCTCAAACATTATAATTTACTAATTTTGTAATAATAATTATTAATGTAATCATTTTGTATATAATTACTTTGTGAAGGACATGTACAAAGTTAACGCAGACTAGCAAATTTATTTTTTATGTCAGAATTGAAACAAATTCTGGCTTTTGTTTTTGTTGTTGGATTTGTGAGTTTTAAAAATAATTTCAAGGTTTTACATCATAATTTAGTCTCACATGTCTGAGTTGTAATGTCACAATTGCAATTTTTGTCAGAATTTCAGAACCCAGACGTTTCTTTTATAAAGTCAAAGTTGCACCTTCTGCCTCATCTTCGATTAGACATTTTTGAATTAATTAATTTAATAATACATTCTTGAAACGATTAAAACGCTTCTCGATCTGAACCCCAATACACTTCTGACGAAGCTGTCGAGTTTCCGTGACGTCACTGACTGATGTGATAAATAAGCAGTGCTAGTGGCATAACGCTACTATGATTGATTGTTCCATTGGGGGCATTGATTGTTTTATCGTGGTTGAGTTCACAATTCCAAATGGATGATTTTGATCATCTGGAGTCTTTGGGTTTCAGTGACACTGAAACTTTAGCTTATGGGGGGTTTGGGACTGTTTATTTAGCCAAAAAATCAGAAATAAAAGTTGCCATTAAAGTTGTGGAATCCAGGGAACCCAATGAAATAAACATAATCTCCCTTCTCAACCACAAAAATATAGTCAAGTTCCATGAGACCTATACAGGCGATGAAACATCATCCATCGTGATGGAGTATGTGGATGGAAGAACTGTCAGGGGACATCTAAAATACAAAGGAGTTTTCAATGAAAAACAGACCAAGAGGCTTTTTCGCCAACTAACGCGAGCGTTAAACTTCTTGCACTACAAATGCTATATCGTTCACAGAGATGTCAAATGTGAAAATATCATAGTCGACATTGAGTTCAACCTCAAGCTTGTAGACTTTGGTCTGTACGCAAGTCTTGACCAGCCGGATGAGGACTTTTTTTTCTGTGGAACGCCTCTCTACGCCTCTCCTGAAGCCTTGAACGAAGTCCCACACGACCGTATTAAAGCTGAAGTGTGGACTATGGGAATCGTCCTGTACTGTATGCGTCATCGCAGATATCCCAGACGAGATGCAAACAATGAGATCAATAAGCAAGACCTACGGAATTTGAAAATGCATCCAGACTGCAAAGACCTGGTAAAGAGTTTGTTGCATAACGACCCGACTAAACGACCCGACACCATTGAAATATTAAAGCATGCGTGGCTGAAGTAACAAAAAAAGCAGCTGCATGTTGACAAAAATGGATGGGGAACTTCCAGATGCTTTTATGGAATCATCCTCTTGAAAATATCGACAAAAACAAAGTAAATGGGAGTCCATTGTTAAACCGTAAAACAGCACTGTTTGAATGCAACTGTGTTTCCCCTAAATGCAAAGTCAAAAGGCAAAACGTCACAGTTTCAAGTTCAAATTCTGAAGTTCAAGTTCTGAGCAATTTCACTTCAGTTTTAACTCTCTCAAAACGCACACGTTACAGAGCTTGACACAGAATTATTTAGATTTTTAAATAGTTAGATGGAAGAAACTATACAAATAATTATTTTCACCCTCAAAAAAGTTCAGTGTGACACACTTTCTGTGACAAAAGTAATCACATCACTAATTCTTGAAGTCACTAACTGACCAATGAAATCAACCGTGAATTGAAAAACGAGTAATTGTTGCTTTCAGGTGATTGGCTGAGCATCATCACCTGACCGTATTTCTGCAGTATAGCTATTGTTATGGCCAGCTGTGGCCTAATGGTAGAGAAGGCGACTCGAGGTTGCAGGTTTGAATCCGGTACAGAACTGAAGCGTCTTCGAGCAAGTCGTCCTTCTGTAAGTCACTTTGGATAAAAGTGTAAATGTAAGATAAAGCTACCAGACTTCCAGGACAGTGGAATAATCTTCAATAACCCAAGTAAAAACCCAAGTGTGAAGAACCCAAGTAATTTCTACTTTCAGCTATATTTATGGGTTCTAGCCCAGAGTAAAAACCTGGTTTATTTTGTTATTATTATTATTATTATTGTTGTTGTTGTTGTTGATAATAAATATTTTTTCTTCCTAGAGTTGTGATAGGCTGAGCAATGTCATCTGACCAATTTGTATTATACATTCAAGATGACTTTAATTCTAAATTGAAACCTTGTGTAGCACATACCTCTGGAAATACCCCGTTGCAGTGGTGGAGGGTCTTACATGGCAAATTAAATTTCACCAAAGGCCCAATGTGTGGAGAATAAAAGTCATAAAAGTTGCACTAGTGGAACCATCAATCTGTGGATTTGTGGAGATCTCAGATGTGGCTTCAACAATCCACCCGGATTGATGGTGAAACGCTTCTATGGAAAGAAGGACAGTATGTACAAAAACCAGCACCCTATGTTGCCAAAATACAGCCTTCCGGTAGAATACAGCCCAGATATGCAAAGATCGGACTCTAGTGGAGATCCACCTTCCAGTAGGCAAAGGATTGGTAGGTTGTGGACTGGGTGGTAGTTGTGGGTTGATGCTACAATTTGCAATGAATGTGGCTATTTTGGTATGAAACAGATAGATGGTCCTCTCTGAGTGGAAAAGTTCTCCAAACTTGTGTTAAAGGACGGGCTAGAAATCAGACTATACTCCACGTCCGAGATCTAAAACCCTTGTGCTTCCACAATAAGAAGTGTGGAGTACCTAGCGATCTGAAGTTCTTTCTTGGCGATTGCACTGTTTACATGAGCCGTTGTGGCCAGTGTTAGACTTTTAGAGGTTGGAAGGTTGTAGGTTGGTATGAGCAGGTACCACAGACTTGACTCTGTTCTTGTGGAGTCACAATATTACTCCCTGCCCACTGTAATAGTCTTGACTAGCACTAATAATGGGCTAATATGCTTTTTTACTCTTTAAAACGTTCTAACCCTCTATCATCTGGGGAAACAAGTGGCTTGACGTTTTTTCTTATGGCTTTGGACCATCTATCAGGGCAAATGTTCAGAAGCAAATCCAAAAACGTTTAAGTTAAACTTCAGAAAGTGCATGTGTGAAAATGTAATAAGCCTCATGCATTTTATTCATTTGTTTGTTGGTGTTTAGATAATGGCTATGACCAGTGAGCAAGCACATATGCAACAGTGGCCAGGTAAAAAAGACAAAAGAGGAAAGGTGTTAGAGGAAAAATGTCACAGCTATCACCGAAGAGGGATAACAAGTCATTGTAATCTATAATAAACCATATTATTTGTTTTATTATTATTTAACGTTAAATGGCCACTAGGGCCTATAATGAATCTGTGCTCTGCGTTTGATAATAATTGAAAATTTATTAAGTTTATTAACCATAGTAATGTCATAGACACAGTGACGTGTGGACACACATGTCGGAGCAGTGGGCAGCACAGGAGGTTTATACATTTTATGATGTTAATACCTTGCCTTGAAAAGACATTTAAACATTTACTTTATATTCAGGCGTGGACAGTGTTTGAGAGTTGGATAAGCCAAGGTTTACAGGTTCAAATCTCGGTCCGGCTGGTTCTAAAACAGTTGAAATATATACTTGAAAAACTGGTAATTCCGTACATCCCATAATGAATATGACTGTTACTTCAACCACGCGTGCCTTAACATCTCTTTGGTTTCGGGTCGTTTTTTTGGGCTGTGGTGCAGCAAACGCTTTATTAAGCTCTTGCAGTCTGGATGCATTTTTAAAATCCTTAGTTCTTGCTTATCAATGTCATTGTTTGCATCTCGTCTGGGATATCTGCGATGACGCATACAGTACAGGACGATTCCCATAGTCCACACTTCAGCTTTAATACGGTCGTGTGGGACTTCGTTCAAGGCTTCAGGAGAGGCGTAGAGAGGCGTTCCACAGAAAAAAAAGTCCTCATCCGGCTGGTCAAGCCTTGCGTACAGACCAAAATCTACAAGCTTGAGGTTGGACTCAGTGTCGACTATGATATTTTCACATTTGACATCTCTGTGAACGATATAGCATTTGTAGTGCAAGAAGTTTAACGCTCGCGTTAGTTGGCGAAAGAGTCTGTTGGTCTCCTTTTCATTGAAAACTCCTTTGTATTTTAGATGTCTCCTGACAGTTCTCCCATCCACATACTCCATCACGATGGAGGAGATTTCATCGCCTGGATAGGTCTCATGGAACTTGACTATATTTTTGTGGTTGAGAAGGGAGATTATCTTTATTTCATTGGGTTCTCTGGTTACTACAACTTTAATGGTAATTTTCAGTTCATCTCTTTTTGCCAAATAAACAGTCCCAAACCCCCCAAAGGCTATAATTTCAATGTCACTGAAACCCAAAGACTCCAGATGTTTTATATCATTCATACGGAATTATGAATCTAAGCAAAATAAAACAATCAGCCTTAAAGTGTCAGCTCTGCTTATTTATTAGGTCTGTCAGTGATGTCACGGAAAATAGAGACAAGGACAAATTTCCTGGTTTGAACTTGGAGAAAAATGTCCAAAATCAGCTGTTCAAAGAGTTTTGTTCTTAGTTTTGTTTAAAAATGTCAGTCATGTTACAATTGTATTTAATATTAAAGTTCTTATGTTAATATAAATATATTTTACATATTCTATAAATAATATGATTTAGTTAATATACGCAAATAACTAATATTGCATTCTATTGATTTAAATTTAGCATGTTCTTATACTACAGTAATATTCTCACTATTTGGAAAATTATTGTCATGTTTTGACAACAAATCATTTAAAATGAACAATTTTTAATTCATGAATGATCTAACTGTAAAATGGTCAAATAGAAAGATTTTCTGTTTATCGCGATAAATGAGTTGAAAGAGTTTCAGCGCCATCTGCTGTCAGAATGTGAAACTTCCACGTGACGCTCCCGCCGTGTTGCTCGCTTCACTCGGAATTTCCACGACGTCTTGATAAACCTTTATTAAATGTTTGTTTTTTTGCATGCAGATCCAAATAGCCTGATAACAGCGAACCAGCAATGTCCTCAAAGAAGAAAAAGGATAAAAAAAAGGGAGTGATGTCCGAGGACGAGTGGAATTACACACCTGAGGACTTTTCTTCTGCACACGGCACGGCCAGTCCAGAATTCGAATTCAACGTTTTGAAACCAGAGGAGACTTTGAACTGCTGTTCTTATCTTAAAAATCAGAACTTGATTGACGAGGAAAGGGAAAACATGTGGACGACAACTTATCAAAGACATTTCAAAGCGCCGTCTGGTGGCAACAACCTTTATCAGCCACAACGTTTCTACACTTTTCTTCTGTCTGATCCCAAAAGTCCCGATCAGGGTAAAACTTCAAACCGAATAGAAGAAGCTGATGTGGAGTCCACAGGTCACTCAAGCCAAGAGCACGACCACCAGGACTCACCTGCCACCCATAAAAAAAAGATCGCTTGGGGTGAAGTGACATATTATACTTATGTGCCATAGATTTTTGGAAACGGTGGTTATTTCTGGCGGGAAACTGAAGTCAATCGAGTTCAAAAGCCGCTAGATGAGATGACCGACAGAGGGCAGTAATTATTCTGCAGTAGTGGACATTTTTAGTAAATATGTATTTAAATAGTAAATATTTTTACGGGTGAAGTCGGAGAGAAATAACAAACTGTAAATGTCAAGTGGTTTTCCGACAGATTTTTTTCCAATAATAATTCGCTGTCACGATCATACAAGTCTTCGAATTTGTTGAACATTGTAATAGTCGCATTGGATAAAAGCGTCTGCTAAATGACTGTAAAGGAAAGTAAAGTGCTTCGATTTTCAAACACGATCGAACACGTCAATGTCAAAAAAATATCACCATGCAAGATGATTTAGTTCGACGCACGGCTGGTACAGTAACACGAGAAATTCACCATTTTACATTCGGGAGTGGGAAATAAATTTTACGAGCTGGACACGCGTTCAAATTCTGACCGCTGGCACCAAATGTCAACAAACTGCTCAAAACAGACTGGACAGATGGCAAAACTATGGATGGAATTTATTTTTAAACAACCCGTCAATTTATTCTCTAGGAATGTGTCGTTTGGGCCACAGCGGACACGCGCGGAACCGGAAAAACCGAGTTTAATTGCCGGATTAAGGAGCAAAAATATTGTCATTTAGGAATAGAAAAAACCCTTTTTGTACTATAGCGGTAATTTCTAAATGCGTTTGGAGTGGTAAAGTACTTGAGTAAACTTTAACTCAAGAATGTATGTAAATATTGTAAATATTCTTACAAATATTAAAAGTATCAAAGTATTAAAAAAAACTTTTAAATTCAAGCAGTCCAAATCAATTCCCGCAATCAAAGTGCAAGTACACAAAATACAAATGCTCGGTGTTTCAATGTAAAATTCAGTTTTACGCGTACGTCGTAGTACTTTTTTTCCTCGAATCAATTGTATTTGTATACAAAAGTTCCAAAAGTTTACTCAAGTACTTTACACCTCAGTGCGTTTGTTTCTGTCAAGCGGGGCGGCATTTCCGGACATTTACGGCATTTTAACTGTTAAAATTACGACACTGAAATTCCACAAAGTATTTAAATCCATATTAAATGTCGTGTGGTGATTTTATAATGGCTTGACCAGATTGGCCATTTTATAATTACTCTCCCGATCCTGTGTGTAACTCTCCGAGTGACGTCACTGTCCCGTGCGTGTATCGGTCACTCGGAATTTCTATGACGTCGCTGATAAATGTTTATTAATACGATCGACGGCAGAGCGGATGGATACCGAAATCGAAACACCTGCAGCAACTCATAATGGACCACGATAATTCAGAGAGGCAGAGCAACAAGTGGGAGATTGTCCAATCAGAAGGCAAGGTGATATTAAAGGAGCAGTCTCCGCCCCCTGAGGCGACCCCGTATGAGGAGCTCATCACCCGATTCACCGGCTTCAAACCCGAGAGGATCGTCAAACGCTACGTCCACAAAACCAACGAGCAGACGGAAGTGAAAGGCGAGGACAAGTGGACGACGACTTACCAGCGACATTTCAAAGCGCCTCCGCACAAATCTCTGTCGGACCTCGACCAGCCGCAGCGCTTCTACAGCTTTATTCTGGCCGAGCGGGGCCGCCAGGGGAGACCCCCGAAAAAGCACCGCGGCCGGCCGGATGTTATTGCGGAAGCCTTGGCTAACCTGCACCAGGACTCGCAGGACCTGCAGAAAGCCCCAAAAGAAACATGACGAGCTTAATTTCGGTCTTTCTTAGGTAAACGTTATTAATCACGTCTCGGGACGTAGTGCGCGTGCATGCTGGGGGTCGCGCGCACAACACAAAACAATGGCTGGAAATCCCCGTTACTGTGTTTTATTACGTGATGATAGTAGGGGGCACGTCACTTGGTGGTCCTGAGGTCATAGATGGAGAGAGCTCGCGCGCGTGAACGACCCCTGATCGACCAATCACAGATGTGGAAATACATGCGCGCACACGTTTGCATAGTAGCGGTGCGCGTCATGAGATGGCCACTAGGGGGCAGTGTTGATTATTTGTAGATTTGAAAGACCGTCAATGGCTCTTTAGTATTAGTAAACATTTTTAATGCATTTTTAAGAATTATTCTGTGGTCTATGAAGTCAAACAATTACCAAATAATTCTTGTTTTATACAAAGATTAATTTTCTTACTATCACTAAATAAAAATCGTGAACGTTTTTTATTATACGTTCCAAGACTAGCTGCTTTGTTTTCATTTATATTGTGCTCCAACATAGACTTGTGTTAAGACAATTGAAAGACAAAATGTTAAGACAATTGAAAGGCAAGAGTGAATGACTTGAATCCAAAAGGAAAGCATCAGTAAAATGAGAGAAATGAGAGAAAGAAAAATTGAGTACATATAGAGCGCAACTGATTGGGAGAGAGATAAAGATGAAACGTAAATGATGCGCTTTAATAATGAACACTAAGCACAAAGAGCTGATGTGAGGGTAAATAAGTAAAGTGACCTCGACACACTCGGCAACATTAACCAGAACCACTTTTTTCCTGTTCTGCAAAATGTGTCAATTTACCACTTTAAAATATAACAGTCTCATAAAATTATTTCAATTTATAATTGAACCATTTTGCATGATAGGGCACAAGACTATGTGCTCTTACTATATGGACTTTTTTATCTAACCAATAAATTATGTAAAATTGTGCATTTTCTGATGGAGTTTTGTTGTGTTCACTAAAATGTGAAATTGAATTTATAAGTTCAATTTACTGAAATAAATTATTTTACTCGTATTTTATATTAAATACTTTCTTTTAAATCTGTTAAGATTCAAATTATATATATTTTAAAATGGACATGTTTATTTTGCTGTGTTCACTGCATTTACTTGTGAAATGTTCTTTTTTTTTTTTTTTTTTTAGAAATAACTTAGTATTATTACTAGTGTTTTTGTAACTTTATTTATGTGCATTTAGCCATTCCATATAAAAATGGAAATTTCATTTTTATTTTCATTAGTTTTGAAACTAATGTTTAAAACCGAAATATTGTTTTACTATAATCTGATTAAAAATATATACTTTTAAAAATGATCATGTTTATTTGTTTTCTATGGAAAACTTGCCCTATTATGCCCGCATTTTCTGTGATGTAAAGGGAAAAGTTTTGCCATCCTCACGTGTGTGCCATAATGTAATGGATAAAGCATCATCTGTTTGGATTAAACTGATAAAAACAATTACGTTTCTTAACCATTGGAGGGCGCCGTTGAGTTGACTTGATTGGTTTTTAACGACCAGCCCTATTGTTCACTGCTTTGGATTGTATTTAATAATAATAAATGTAATAAATGTAATAAATGTAAATGTAAATAATATTAATAAAACTGTCAAAAATGTTTGAACCAGGTGTAGTTACTGCATGTCTCAACATTTTTATTTATACCTGCCGTTAACAACTTGCAGTGATATTTAGCTTTAAGTAAAAATAAACACCTTAAGCTCAAGATAATAATTATATTAGATCGGTTCACTGTCCTTTCTAGTTAAACTTCGACTGTATTAAATCGCGCTGGCTTTTAATGCTGCAGGGCGCTCCTGATTGGACGACTCACTGGCTCCACCTTCTGAGAACTCCGCCCTCTTTGTGACATTGATAGTGAATAATTTGAACATTTTATAACGTTTTGTATGGCGCTCCTGATTGGTGTGTAGACTGGCGTCGTCTCCCTGAGGAGCTGATTGGCTGTGGCCGGGACTCATTTTTCAATTCATTTTTATAGATTTTCTCAACATTTTACTCTTCTTTCACTGCAACATATTTGATGGTGGAGTTCTCCTGGGCTCGGCGCTCCTCGTATTCCTGGAGCTTGGCGGCCCCTTCCTCCTGGAGGGCCTGGAGGATCAGCGGCTCTCTGAAGTGACTGTGAGATGTGGTCTCCAGGTTGAGCTCTGTGTTCTTTGCCTTCTTGACCATCTGTGGATAACTGAACTCTCCAGGACGGTTGGGATCGGACAGCGGAATGTTGCTGAAGCGCGGAATGTCCGGCATCAGTTTCTGTCCGGACACGTAGGGGAAATCGCTGGTGTATCGAGTGGTCCACACACCGTGCTCCTCTTCATCCTTCGGGTTGATTGGAGGAGAGGGATTGTAGTAATCACAAGGCTTGACGATAAAATAGTTTGGTTTCTTCTTCTTCTTCTTCTTAGACACGGGGCCTGCAAAGTTCAGCTCAAGGTCTTTCCCAATGTACATCATTTTGCTTGGTGTCTGTTGGAGCTCACTTTGATTCAAGAAAGCGACTTGTCCTCTTATCACTGTCCGCTGCCAAATAAATAGACCATTAGTCCTTATGTCATGGAAATTTCAAGTGATGTAATGAATGAATGAGCGAGTGCGCTTGTAGTGTGGTTCACTTACAGCAGGGGGCGCCAAAACATAATCAACATTTCCGACCGCTGACAAACAGTATATGCTGTAGTATAAAAACCCGTGTTATTATTAAAAAATAATATATAATAAAGTTATTATAAAAATATGTTATTATTGTATCATAATGATGGTATCAAAACCCAATTTTCATATTATATATATATATATATATATATATATATATATATATATATATATATATATATATATATATATATATATATATATATATATATATTTAATACTTTTAATATGAATTGTTATTTATAACAGAATACTGTATTTATAACAGTCACATTTAAAGAAGGCTTGATTTGACCTGAAATGTGACCAATTTGACCAGAAAAGAGAGTCAGTGACCCAACAACACACACACACACACACACACACACACACACACACACACACACACACACACACACACACACACACACACACACACACACACACACACACACACACACACACACACACACACACACACACACACACACACACACACACACACACACACAGATTTATCGTGTGAGGCTCTGAAATGTGATTTTCTTGTCTCATTTACGCCGGTAATAAAATTAGAACGCAAATGTTTCGACCGAATGGTTCAACTCAATTGACTCAATTGAATTTGCTTTTTGTAATAAAACCCTTTCAATGTCACCAAGGCAGCAGGGAGAACACAGGGACCTCTAGTGGCCATAACGCCAAATCACACGCTCGGACCGAACACTGACCTCTAGCGGCCACAGCGCCAGGTCGCACGCTAAATGTGACCGGTGACCTCTAGTGTGAGTGCACGTGCGAATGTGTTTCTTGTGAGAGTGCGCGCCTGTGTGTGTGTGTGTGTGTGTGTGTGTGTGTGTGTGTGTGTGTGTGTGTGTGTGTGTGTGTGGTGTTCCTTCTGGTTAATGCATATATTTTTTTCTTCTGTTCAGGGACACATAAAAACTTGATTTGTTTGAAATGCTTTTTAAAAAAACCTATTAATGATATTTGAACTGATTAGAGTCGAGACTTTCCCGCTAATACTAGTATAATATTTACAGTGAGTGAATATAAATTTTAAATGTAAAGTCTTAAAGAGAGAGCAGAAGTGACAGATGAAATATGGATGAAGCTCTTTCAGTCGGCGAAGCAGGAAATGTTTCTGCTCAAATCCATTTCCTTCTCTGAGGATATTCACCTGCTTCCCACATTTATTTATATATTTGTTATATTTATATGCATACTTATGTGCACAATGTCGATATTTTTTACTGTGCAAAATGGTTCCGCTACAGGTTATGAAGTTATGAGTTAATGATTTAAAAAGTGACTATTGATTAGATGACATTTGACCTTTGACCCAAGTGATGTCATCATGAAGCAGGGATCAGTTTTAGAAGAAGGAGAGTGTGTGTGTGTGTGTGTGTGTGTGTGTGTGTGTGTGTGTGCGTGAATGAGAGTTGTACAAGTGTGACGAGGGACAAATGTGGAGAGGGTTGTGTGCGTGTGTGTGAGAGGGTTTTGTGTGTGTGTGTGTGTGTGTGTGAGTGTGTGTGTGTGTATGTGTGAGGGTTGAGTATAAGAGAAGGTTGTGTGTGAGTTTGTGAGACAGGATTGTGTGAGAGTTTTGTGTGTGTGAAAGAGAGATAGATAGAGTGTTGTGTATACGGCAGAGGGTTGTGTGTGTGTGTGTGTGTGTGTGTGTGTGTGTGTGTGTGTGAGAGAGAGAGAGATAGTGTTGTGTGTGAGTCTGTGTGGGACAGGGTTGTGTGTGTGTGTGTGTGTGTGTGTGTGTGTGTGCAAGAATCAAGAACTCCCCTGGCAGCATTTAGCAAATCTCTTTATTCGTTGAATCATAAACGTGAAAACAAAAGGTTGTGAACAAACGCGTTAAACGGCGAGTTACGAACGACACGGTAACAACGGTGACACGACTACAGCTACACGACTCACACCAATCAACAGCGGGTCACAGTATCCAGGATGTCGCCAAGCCATCGAGTCAAATACGCGTGCACACACACACACACACACACGCACACACGCACGCACAGGGTTGTTTTCTAGAGTGCTACGTTGCCTGGCAACAGTGAAGAGTGTATTATTCTGGGATGGAGTGGCATGACGTGACGGGTTTATTGCTGTTTGTGGCGTCGGGTGGAAGCAGAAAGACACTTGTGGTGCAGCTCCGGTTTCTCCTTCAGTCTGAAGCGACAGAAGAACAAACACCTTCTCAAACTCACGGCAGGCGGGACGAGCACCACACACACACACACACACACACTCACACACACACACTCACACACACACAACAGGTAGAAGATTGCGACGACGGTGACAACGGAAATAAGGATTGTGTCTTCACTAACAGATTTTCCCTCTGTTGTGTTTCACTCGTAGAACAAACACACAGACCAAAGCAAATAGAGCCACAAGCTCAAGCTGCAACAAGTGTGTGTGTGTGTGTGTGTGTGTGTGTGCGCGCGCTTGTCTTTACACACACACAAAGCGCCGAGCCCTTCATTGTAAAAGATGGATGTGTCATCAACCATCATCATGTTTGTCCTCAGTGAATGAGTGAATAAAGAGTGAGTGAATGAATAAGTGAAGGAGTGAATAAGCGAACAAAGTGCGAGTGAATAAACGAGAGGAGATAAATTAAGTGAGTCAACGAGAAGTGACCGAAAAGGATTGAAGGAGTGAGTAAAGAGTGAAAGAGTGAGGCGTGGAGTGAAGGAGTGAATGTGTGAGTGCGTCTCTGCAGATTGTCCTCACAAGAACGTCAGCGTCTAACAGGAGCTTCAGCGTCGCCAGCCGTCTGCGGGGGAAAGACAGAGCTGGTTAGTTTTAGTAACAACAGGTGGTTAGAGCTCGTTAGTTTTACAAACAAAGGTAATCTAAACCAGTACATTTTATCTAAGAAGGTCGTTAGAACTGTCTAGATTTATCAAAAAAATATAGCTGAAGTTGTTAAGTTTTAGCAAATTAAGCAGTTAGAGCTGGTTAGTATTATTAGAGAATGTTGTTAGAGCTAGTTAGTTAGAGTAGAGAATGTGGTTAGAACTGGTTAGTTTTATCAGAGAAGATGAGGGAGTTTGAGAGAGATTGTGGTTAGAGCTGGTTAGTCAGAAAAGGTAGTCACAACTATTTACATTTTAGAGAAGGTACTTAGAGTTGATTCATTTGAGTAAAGATTGTGATTAATTTGTGTAAAGAATAATATAGAGCTGAAATAGAGCTAAAGAAGTTTGAGTACAGATAACAATTACCAGCTGGCTATCTTTACCAGAAAAGGTTATTTATGTAGAGCTGTTTCATTTAGGCAGAGAAGGTAGTTAGTTAATTGCTGGTTAGTTTGAGTAGAGGATGTAGTTGTTAGTTTGAGCTGGCAAAATGTATTAGAAAATGTTATTTATAGTTATTTAGAGAAGACATCTATAGCTGGTTAGTTTAAGTAGAAAATGTAGTTAAAACTAGTCAGTTTGTCATATAAATTAGTTAGAGCTGTTTTGTTTAAGTTGATATTCTAAGACAGTAGCTAGAGCTGTTAGATTTACTTATAGAAATTAGAGCTGGTAAAATTGACTAGAAAAGGTTAGTTAGAGCCAGTTGACTTATTGGAGAAGGTAGTTAGAGCTGGTTAAAGTAGAAGTAGTTTGAACTGGTTTGAGCTTATCGGAAGTAAATCGAGAAGTAAATCGAAAAAAGTAAAATAGTGCTGGTTAGGGTAGAGAAGGTAGTTGAACTGGTTAGTTTGGGCATTAAGTGAGAGTACTCAGATGACAGCGGCAGCAGTGTGTGGTGTGGATTCTTCAGGCTTTGTGATATTATTGTTGCGTGTGGAGGACAGAAGCTTCCCAGAGGTCACTTGATAAAGAAAGAGGCCTGAATGATTCATCTCACGGAGAAAATGCCTCCTGGAGTCAGAGCTGTCACACGCTCCCTCCTTCCCCTCCTGTTCCCCCTCTCATCTCCCCATTCCTCAGCGCCTTGCTTTCTGTCCTCTTTCTTACTTTTTCCTCTTGTTGTCTTTCTTTCTCCCCCACCCATTTCTCTCTCTTTTTCTACCGTTTTTGTCCGTTTACTTCTTTAAAGACTTTACGTCTTTCTTATCTCTCTCTCTCTCTCTCTCTCTCTCTCTCTCTCTCTCTCTCTCTCTCTCTCTCTCTCTCTCTCTTTTTACTTTTTCTCTTCCACTCTTCCATTTTTTCTTTCGTTTTCTTTCTTTTTTTGATTCTTTCTTTTTATCTTACTCTATCTTGTTTACCTCTCTCGCTTTTTCTTTCTTTTTCTCTTTTTTTGTTCTTTTTTCTCTTTCCAACTTTCTTTCTCTCTTTTCCTCACTCTTTCTCTTCCATTTTCTTTTTTTCTTTCATTCATTCTCTCTTTCATTTCTCTATCGCTCTTTCTTTAATACTTTCTTCTCTATTCTTCTTCCAATTTTTCTTTCTCTCTTTCATTTAGTTTTTTTTCTTTCCTGCTATCCTTCTCTCTTTTCTCTATCTCTCTTTCTTTCTCTCAATCAATTTTTTCTTCGTTTTTCTCTTGTTTTATTTGTGTCTTTCTTTCCTTTTTTTTCTCTGACTCTCTGTCTTTTCTTTACCTCTCTCCTTTATTTTCTTTTTCTCTTAGTTTTGTTCTTTCTTCACTTTACTGCTTTCTTTCTTTCTTTCTCTCTCTCTCTCTCTTTCCATTTCTTATTCTCTCAGTTGGACACGCATTTAGATGTATGTCACTCACACACACACACACACACACACACACACACACACACACACACACACACACACACAATAGGTCGTCTGTGGCAGGATGTTCATGCATCATCAGTAAGTAATAGTTGTGTCGTCCTGACAAAACGGTTCACCACAGGAGCAAAATGTGTGTGTGTGTGTGTGTGTGTGTATGTGTGTGTGCGTGTGTGACATCGAGTGTTTGTGTGTGCATGTGAGAGAGTGTGTGCGGGTGTGAGTGTATATGAGTGTGTGTGTGTCTGACCTGATCGAGTGTACAGGTTCTGGTCAGTGGTTGAGGCTGGAGAAGCTGTAGATGTTCTGGTCCAGTCACAGTGTTTGTCAGCGCTGATCTGCTGCTCTGAAGAGATGAAGTCCACGGAACCTGTGCCAACTTGCCCCGGGCACACACTCCACAGCACTGCCTGCCACACACACACACACACACACACACACACACACACACACAGAGAATAAAACACAGGAACCAGCTCCACCAGCTCCAGAGCAGCCGCGGGAGATTCACATCGACACACCTGAGTCGACCTGCCTCGAGCTGCAGGGCACCACCCACACGCCAACTGCTATGACATCACTTCCTGTCCCTCAGAGACACGTCTGGACCGGTTCACTCGTGGGAATTTTCACACCATAGAATATTTTATATTTACACGTACTGTTGTGTGTGTGTGTGTGTGTGTGTGTGTGTGGGTGTGTCGTCGATAGCGTGCACATGAACTTTATTAATCCAGATCCTGCTGGAAATGGATCAGTCATAAATCCCTGTCATATAAACCTGGTCCCGCGGGCAACTGATCCGCTTCAGATCAGAATTCCAGCAATTCCCGTCATTTGGGCAACACAAACAGCGGATTCAATTCCAGAAGGAGTGTGTTTGTGTACTCACTCTGTCTGAAGATCTGCAGATGGACATATGAAAGAGAGAGAGAAATAGACAGACACTCTCTTTCAAACAAACACACACACACACACACACACACACACACACACACACACACACAGAGCGGATGAAGAAGTGACAGGCCTGAAATCCAATCAGACAATCAGAGCAGAAGTTTGAGGCAGATGAATCACACTGACCTCATTACTCGACCCTCCATTATAATCATCATCATCATCACCTCATCACTTAACCTTACTTAACCAGGTTTCTTCCATCTCATCTACATCAACTCGTTACTCAGTTCTTCTTCCTCGTCACTTCAACATTGTATTCCACAGCATCATTTTCATCATCATCAACATCATTCCAATGATCAATTATCACCGAATTACTGAAATCTTCATCATCAACATCATCTTCATGTTCTTCATCATCATCTCCATCATCACTATCATCTACATCAACATTGTCATCATCAACAACATCATCTGCCTGTTTCTCTCAGAAAAATAGAGACAGACAGAAAGATTCAGAGACACATAAAGACAAAGATAGAAAAAGACAAAAAGAGAGGGTGAGAGATCAAGGGGAGACAAATAAAGAGAGAGAGAGAGAGAGAGAGAGAGAGAGAGAGAGAGAGAGAGAGAGAGAGAGAGAGAGAGAG
>MU204251.1:8180856-8187880 GCA_017309775.1 Paedocypris sp. Pulau Singkep | reverse complement strand
CCTCGCGGGTGATCTATTAATTTAGTTTCTTACAACGCTTTCTGTATTCGATTAGCAAAGTATCTGTGTCGTAATTAAAAGTTATAACGAAACAAATGTATTTTAAAGTATTAAAGCGTTGATATGTGTGTATAAAAAGTACATTCATGAAAGTGCCACGGTATCCACGATATTGCAAAATCCATATCGTGGCGCATCTAAATTGTGTTCACGTTGTATTCACGTTAAAACCGGTATACCGCCCACCCCTAGTCGGTAGTCAGATGTGCTACAGTATAAGCTTTTATTAGCTCAATAACAGAAATAAAGAAACATTAGCGACACTTAACAGAGACAAAATAACCCTGGAAGAAGTAAGATTAAACTAATTACAGTACAATCATTTATTTTACAACAGAGACGACAAACCACGACCGCTTAGCTTAAGCGCAACCGGATACAAGACCGCAACCGGATACGAGTCCAATGTGTCATTACAGAAAGAGTCGAAACAGTCAAAGATGAAGAACACGTGCAGGGAGTAAAAAAATTCAAGGAACAGACACAATCAAAACGCTGGGTCGCTGCACAGGGGATAATAATCCTTCCTCTTCACACGGCGTCAGATAAACAGAGAGCTCGAAACAGACCTGAGCTTGAAACTATTGCTGACTGGACAGAAAAGAATCTTGGGAGGTGAAGTCCTGACCACTAGAATCGACTTTTTGTTGTCTATTTTTCAAGTAAAACGTTATTACAAAGATACTAGTCACAAGTTAGGTTTGTTGAAAAAAGAAAAAAATTGTATTTTTAAGAGAATATTAATGTAATTGAACCAGAAACGTTAATACATTTTTTTTAGCCTAAAAAAAACTGGGAGGAGCTTATATTTGCGTAAATACAGCTTATGGCAAACCGGTCACGACAGATTTTTCAGATTTCTCTCAATCTGTCTTTCTCACCTTCGGCCTGTCTTGTACTCTATCTCTCTTTTTGTCTTTTTGTACGTATATAGTACGTTACTTTCTCTTTTTCTGTCTCTTCGTTTATGTCTTGTGCTCTATCTCTCTTTCTGTCTATTTGTATTAACGTATCTTTCTCTCTCTGTCTCTCTGCCTTTGTCTTGTACTCGATCTCTCTTTCTGTCTTTGTATATATATACACATGTATCTTTCTCTCTATCTCTCTTTCCATGTCTTGTACTCAATCTCTCTTTCTGTCTCTTTGTATCTTTCTGTCTCTCCGTCTTTGTCTTGTGCTCTATCTCTCTTTCTGTCTCTTTGTATTAATGTATCTTTCTCTTTCTTTCTCTCTGCCCATGTCTTGTACTCGATCTCTCTTTCTGTCTTTGTATATATATATGTGTATCTTTCTATCTCTCTTTCCATGTCTTGTACTTAATCTCTCTTTCTGTCTATTTGTAGATATGTAAATTTATCTCCATCTCTCTTTCCTAACCCTAAGTCTCTTTCTGTCTTTATATATACGTACGTGTCTTTCTATCTCTCTTTCTGTCTCTCTGCCTATGTCTTTCTTTGTTATCTTTATCTTTTTGGTCTCTATCTATGTCTCTTCATTTCTCTCTCCCTTCCTGTAACAGTAGAAATATTTTTGTCTTTTGTTTACAATTGGTCGTTTCTTTTCCAATTGTTTCTCTCATTTTATCTCTGTCTTTCTGTCTCTTTCACAAACGACTATTACTGTGGAAGTGGGACTTTGAACTGAAACAGTCAAGAGTAGCAGCTTGTGATTGGCTGTGTTTCTCTGCAGGCCACCATGTTTTCAAGCTTCACTTCTTCACGCCGCGCTTCTCTCCACCTGGAGCCATTGGCTGCCACCACACCGGGATCTGCCAATGTCACGGCGAGTTTGTGCGGCGGCATGATCCGCCGCTGATGTTTGAGCTGAGCCGCGACCCCTCCGAGAGCCGGCCCCTTACGGCGGAGACAGAGCCGCGGTACGCGGAGGTCCTGCGGGTGGTGGAGCGGGCGCTGGCACAGCATCGTGCCACACTGGAGCCAGTGGAAGAGCAGCTGAGCTGGTCCAATGTGGTGTGGAAGCCGTGGCTGCAGCCCTGCTGTGGAACCTTCCCTTTCTGTGCCTGCTCAGAGACGGACACGCCCACTGACCCCGCCCCCTGACATGAACCACACCTGGTGATGATTTAGTTGGTCTTTCTAATTGTGCCTAAAATTTCATTGTAACATACATTTTTGTTTTCAACTAATACTAATAAACATGGTTGTTCACTTACATTTTTCTTGAATAAAATAATAAATGTTTAAGTCTGGTATTGTTATTATTTTCTTGTTTATAATGATGTATTTATTACTTGTAAATAATAAGGTTTTCAAATGCTTTTTTGCTGAAAAGTTGTTTATTATCATAAAATATATTTTGCACAAACTTTATACAATATGCACATTTTTTTTTATTGTATTTTATTTTATTAAGCTTAATTATTCCACTAATGCATTTTATTATTGCAATTGTGTAGTTTTTCTAGATCACAAAAATCTAATCTAAAAAAAATCTAAACTATTTTAAATGCGTTCAATCACATTCAATCAAAAGCAGTGCGTGACGCCACACGGGCGACAGAACAAAATGTCCCTGATCCAGCAGAGGGCGCCACATCCACACAATACGACACGTGGATTTTATTAATGACCCGCGAATCACTGTCAACTTGCAAAATTATAAAAATAAAACCTACGCTATCATCCCTAAGATAGTTCGTTCCTTTTTCTGATTTATAAACCTATAGTGTTCCAAGGCCTGATGTGACGAGACAAAAGTGAATGCGAGTTTGATAAAGAACCAGGCTTGTGGAGAACTTCTGCTAATCTGGCTGGATCTGTGGAGATGGAGACAAAGTCTGGAAACTGTCGTCGTCTGTAACGAATTAGCAGCTTTAAGAGAGTGTAAAGTCTGCTTGGTTTTCGAGTCTGCGGGGAGCAGAGACGCGATGATCGGGTGTTTTCCTCAATTCTCAGGCTTTCATTCACACAGGGAGGATTCGTCTGAGGAAAAACCGCAATGACGTCACTAGAAAACCCTTTACGTATGGTGACGTGTGTTCAAGTACGTTTTATTCACTCCACACACACACACGTTGTTTAACAAAGGGCCCTGTTCACACAAACATTTCTCGCAATTTCAAGTGCCACAATTGGTACGACAAAACTTTTTTATTCACTTTTAAGTTTATAATTAACTTTCTTTTGACTTTCGAGTTCGTTTCAGAAAAATATTTTCTAAAATGTTCCGGCGTGAAGCAGGAACAGTAAGTAATAACGGTAATTCGCTCCGTTTGACCCTGGATTCACAAGTCATTTAAAGACTCATTCCAAATGACTTAATCATCCATAAATCTTTAATAGACCATTTATTCTGCACAAAATCTTGCTTACAAAGACAAAATGTATCCGTCTGTCTGTCTGTCCATCTGTATCTATCTATCTATCTATCTATCTATCTATCTATCTATCTATCTATCTATCTATCTATCTATCTATCTATCCATCCATCCATCCATCCATCCATCCATCCATCCATCCATCCATCCATCCATCCATCCATCCATCCATGCCTATGCAGTTAAAATCATCTTTTTATTATTATCGAATATTTATTCAATGTATGTGTTATGTTACGTTGCTAATTGCTATCACTATTTCGACATTCATATTCATTAACATTTAGTACTTCATTTTTTTGACGTTGTTGAAGTTTAAACATGGTTGATAGTAAATGGTTGGAATAAAATCACCTTGTGGATAGTACATTAGAACCACACCCCCCTGCTCGAATACAATGTCATCAAAGAGATTGCTGACAGCGCTTTTCAACACACGCCCAACCTCCAGCAGCTCTCAGATCGTCAATGGAGTTCATCAGAATATCAGATCGGTCAACCTCTGCCAAATATTTGCCAAACACGTTTTGTCCTTTTTGTTTGGTGTCTCTGAGCTGATACTAGATCAGGCACATCACAGCAAATTACAGAGAAGAGTTTGACCTCTGACCTGCAGAGATCGGTCAGAATGGGTGTTGTCTTGTGAATAAAGGCCGGTTGCAGCATCTTGAAGCCGTTTAGGCAGGCGGAAGCTGAGGAACGAGCTTTATCATTGGATCAGTCGTTTCATCTGCAGTGTTGTCGTTAGGAGGAACATCTGTGAAAGCGCTTTGAAACAATCAAGACCACGTCAGGAAACCAGTTCATGGCCTTTCCACACGTTCCTCAGATCAGAGGAGGGATAAAGCCCAACAAATGCTTTTCTGATGGGGTCCACTGTATGAACGCAGTGAAAATGAGAAGCATGTGCGCTTGAAACCCGACACTAGTGACCAGAACACAGACGGTTTCAGGATCACTGCTCATGTAAAACATCTCCCTTTCCTCCACATTCACACCTTCCATCTAAGTCTGATGATGATGAGACTGACAAGGATGTAGAGTCTGATAATGATGATGGGGAGTCTGCTGATGATGAATAGTCTGATAAAGTCTGATGACGAAGAGTCTGTTGATGAATAGTCTGATAAAGTCTGATGACGAAGAGTCTGTTGATGAATAGTCTGATAATGTCTGATGATGAAAAGTCTGATGATGGAAAATCAAATGATGATGTCGATGATGACGAAAAGTCTGATGATGATGATGAGTCTGATAATGAATAGTCTGATAATAAAAAGTCAGATAATGATGATGGAGAGTCTGATGAAGCGTCTGATACTGATGATGGAGAGTCTGCTGATGAAGTTTCCGACAATGAACAGTCCGATAATGGCGAGTCTGATGATAAATAGTCTCATAATGATGAAGGAGAGTCTGATGATGAAGTTTCAGGTGATGAAGCGTGTGATAAAGATGGAGGGTCTGATGATGAAGTTTCGGACAATGAAGAGTTTGATGATGATGATGATGATGGTTCGGATGATAATAGTCTGGTAATGATGATGGAGAGTCTGATGAAGAAGTTTCTGACAATGAACAGTTTGTGGATGATGATTCGGATGATAATAGTGTGATAACGATGATGTAGTCTGATGATGGAGAGTCTGGTAATGATGATGGAGAGTCTGAAAATGGAGAGACTGATGATGAAGTTTCTGATAATGATGAGTCTAATGATGAAGTTTCTAACAATGAAGCATCTGATAACAATGAGTCTGATGATGAAAAGTCTGATGATGAAGAGTCGATGATAAATAGTCTGAAAATGATGACAGAGAGTCTGATGATTAAATTTTTGACGATGAAACGTCTGATAATAATGAGTCAGATGATGAAGAGTGATAATGATACTGGAAGAGTTTGACGTTTTGAATGAAGAGTTTGAAGATGAGAAGCCTGATGTTGATAAGCCTGATGTTGATGAGTCTGATGATGAAGAATCTGATTGAGATGAGTCTGATAATGATGCAGAGTCTGATGATGAAGAGCTTTTATGCTATGGTGGCTCTGAGCTAATTTGTGGAACTTCTGGTGATGATCAATTCTGGTGATCTAAAATACAAGTTCAAGTTCTGAGCTTTTGTAAGGTGCTTTTCACAGTTTATCTGTCTCATTTTAACTAATATCAGTTAAACTGTATACTAACATAATACATTTAGATAATTTAATGCATTTTAAAAATATATTTTTACCCTTATATTACTTCTGGTTGAAGCCACGCCCCAAAACAAGACCCAATGAGCCAGTGAGCTGAGTTCTCCCCAGGATTTTTCCTCGCTTTTGTCCGAGAGGTTTTTTTTTTTAACCTGGCCACTGTCGAATATATGCTTGCTCACTGGTCATAGTCATAGCATCAGCTTAACACCAACAAACAAATGAATAAAATGCAACAATCTTTTTTTTTACATTCTCACACATGCACTTTGAGACTATTGCACTTGAACTTGAACTTGAAAATGATATTCGGTCACCTCAATCCCAATATAGAGATTGTTTTTCCAGTTGGAGTTGTAGAAGTGAGGATGATGAGTTCAGCAGATAGATGAAGAGTTTTCCATCAGACTTCAGCTTCCCCGGAGGCCGCCAAACTTTACCTTTCACTTCCTGAAGGTGGAGGCGGGACCAGGCATGTGCAGAATGTTGCGCTTTATATTATAGACGTGCTGTCGCCGATGAGAAAACTGGACGGCAACCATACACTCATCATTCCATCCATCTAATTACAACCGTCTGTCTATCTATCTATCTATCTATCTATCTATCTATCTATCTATCTATCTATCTATCTATCTATCTATCTATCTATCTATCTATCTATCTATCTATCTATCTATCTATCTATCTATCTATCTATCTATCTCTTAATCCACTCATCAATCCATCTCTATCTATCTATCTGTCTGTCTGTCTGTATGTCTGTCTGTCTGTCTGTCTATCTATCTATCTATCTATCTCTTAATCCACTCATCAATCCATCTCTATCTATCTATCTATCTATCTATCTATCTATCTATCTATCTATCTATCTATCTATCTATCTATCTATCTATCTCTTAATCCACTCATCAATCCATCTCTATCTATCTATCTATCTATCTATCTATCTATCTATCTATCTATCTATCTATCTATCTATCTATCTATCTATCTATCTATCTATCTATCTGTAGTGGCAAATACCAATAAAGTGTAAAAACTCTTTTAAATTTGACGAGTACAATGTTTGTCACTCATTGCACTTATATTATATGAGTGTGTTAGAAAACAAGTTTATTTACAACAGTGACATCTGTCGAAAGCCTTGTAAAGAGCGAATCCATCAGCAGCTGAGCAACCAGAAGGTCAGGTCTGAGGAACCAGACGGAAGAAGATTCCTGAACTTCAAGCCTCGGCTCCACCAGCCGGACCAAACTCGCTCGAGACGCTGAAGGTTCTGAGAAAGACACCCAGACGTCTCCAAGGTTCAGCTTTCCACTCAAACAAAGCGGATTACAAGGCAAGAAGCCAGCAGAGTTTATCAAGCGGCGCGTGACCTGAAGATCAGTTCCGAGCAGTGGTCGTCTAAGCTAAAACTCATGTTTGACC
>MU204251.1:8163356-8178356 GCA_017309775.1 Paedocypris sp. Pulau Singkep | reverse complement strand
TGTGTGCGGCCGGACCCCTGGTGATCCGTGGAGGATACGCTATTACTATCACAGACACCGAAAGGCTGGAGGAGCCATACTGGTTGGTGGTCTGGCAGCGGTACAGGCCTCGGTCATAGACTGATGCCCTCTGTACAGTCAGGGTGCCATTGCTCAGGACGGCATAGCGGCCCGTTCGCTGCGGACGAGTCAGCACCACTCCGCTGGGTAAGGTCCAGGTCAGCTTGGGCAAAGGTTGACCATTCGCCATGCAGCTGAGTTCCAGACTCTCTCCGTTGACGATGCTGATGAGCGAGTCGTACCTGTTACTGATCTCGGGTTTTTTTCTCGACTCTAATATCACAGTTCGCTCAACGTTGCCAGCACTGTTGTGGCCGAGGCATCGGTACAAGCCGGTGTCTGCAGCACTGGCCGTCCGGATGAGCAGCGTCCCGTCCAGCAAATGACGGATGCGGAGAAACGAGTCTCCACTGGAAAGCGCCGAACCGTTGGGAAGAATCCAGGTAACGTCTGGTTTGGGTTGCCCGTGGACGGAACAGTTCAGAACCACAGACTCGCCATTGGTCAAGGTGATGGACTCTTTGGACAAGCCTCTCAGCCATGGCTTCTCAACGTCTTCCCTCACTTCAAGATGAAACTGCAGTTTTGCTTCTCCTCCTCCATTCTGTGCAATGCAGAGAAACTCAGAATCGGTTTTTCTCACAGCACCGATGTCCAACGTGCCATTTCTGTGCACCTTGACCCGAGAGCCGTAGTACGGAGCTGGTAGCACGACATCGTTTGGCAGGATCCAAGTGACCTGTGGCACAGGGTTCCCCTCAGCTTTACAGTCCAACAACACATGTTGATTCCTCATCACGGTCTTGCGGATGGTGCCTGGACTCTTTACTCCGACAATGACTGGTGGAGACACCAACACTTTCACATGAACCACACTCCGATCCATCCCCACAGAGTTCCTGGCCAAGCAAGTATAGTTACCGCTGTCATACACCTGGACCTTCTGAACATGCAGTGTACCATCACTAAGAACTCGGAATTTGTCTGATACTGCTGGTATGTGTCGGTTGGCAGGAGACACCCAGTTGATGCTGGGAGTAGGGTTTCCTTTCACACGACAGCTGAGGAAGACGGACTCGCCGTGAGGAACCTGCACCGTACTCTGAGAGTTGTTGAGAATGAAGGGAGGATCCATTAGAACTCTGATGTGAACCTTCATCTCGTCCTTGCCGATCTGATTCTGAGCGTAGCAGGTGTAGTCGCCTTCCTCCTTCACCCCCACCCGGTTGAGATAGAGTGTACCGTTATCAAACATGCCATAGCGTTTACTGCGGAGCCCGCTGCTGCTGGACTGGATAGTGTTGTTGTTCACCATTGTCCCATCAGGGAGACTCCACGTGATCTCGGGATCAGGGAGGCCGGAAGCAAGGCAGTCCACCTTCAGCTCGGACCCCAAAGACACCTTGTGATTGTTCAAAGTTCTCTGGTCAATTTTAGCCGCTTTCATCTCCACATTGACTTTGAGGAGAATGTAGTCATCTCCCATCTTGTTCCGTGCAACACACAGATAGTCTCCTTCATCCTTGTCCGTCACTGACAGGATGCTCAGGCTGCCATTGCTGGACACCTTTATTCTCTGATCAAAGCTGAAAGAGGCAAAAAGAGGGAGACAGAGTTGAGTCATATCACATGAAACATAAAAAAATGTACCTTCCGCTGCCCAAAATTAAACTAATGGGCAGCTAAAGGAACAACCGGTGAGTGAGGTTTACCAACTTTAAGCAAGATGCTGACCACCATATGCTACTCAGATATAGTGGCCATACTGACGTTCATGACAAGTAGGGCTGCACATTAACCTTTATCAAGTTTTAACTTTCGCAATTACCTAACCTCAGGAGCCTGGGTTTTTTTTACCCCACCTCGGACATTAGAGTGACACGCCTATTAGCCAATCAAAATCGAGTCTCCCCTGGCTTGCTGACCAATCAGAATCGACACCAAAACAAGGTTGTATGTAGCGCACAGGCTTTCTGTCAGCAGCAGAGCGGCTCACACACGACAGCGAACACACAAATCAATATATAGTATAGAATAGCTGACTGCAACGGTAGCGAAAGCAGAAGGTACTTGCAATGGGCAAGTTATATGTTTTTAACTTTATTTTAAAATGATTGTGTACTGTGCAATATACCAATGTTTTATATTTGGTTCATTTTTTTACAATGTTTCCAAGTGTTTCAATGTTTTCATTTTGCCTTTTTATTCTATGCCATCAGAGCATTTTTCATTGGTGCCAGTGAAATGTGTGCAATGCAGGTTCTATATTTACTAAATGCCAGTAAGTTGCACTAGATTTATTTCGTTTTCTAATTCACAGTAGGAGGTATTTTAAAATAGGTGATTGTTCCCCTTTTTCATTTTCTGCCATTGTCTGATTTAATTTCAAATAAGATACAATTTTCTATTTTTCTGTGTTACAGATTGTTAAATTCAAAAACAAATGACTAATGGCTATTTTCCATTCTTATTCTTTGGTATTTAGGTTCAGTTACTTTATTTTTTAATCACGAAGCATCAAACAATCTCAATCACTTTGTATGTAGTTTATTTAAAACTTTGTGTTGTTAAAGTTACAATATGTTTTGTTGTTTGCCCTTAAAAGTATCAAATGCAAAAACCGAAAATCGCATCGCAAACGCAATATTTTTCAGAAAAATTGCAATTAGGTTTTTTGCCAAAATTGTGCAGCCCTACTGACAAGCTCACCTGGAATAATCAGTTTCGAACAAGAACATTTAAGAGAGTTAGATTTTTCATACCTGTAATGTGCATCCACCAGTTTTTTGGAAGGAATCCTCCAGATGACAGTGGGTTCCGGAGTTCCTGAAGCGGAACAGTCCAGACTTAGCAGGTTTCCATAGCGGACAGTTGTGGTCCGGGAGGATGTGGAGATGATCCGGGCTCTAGAAGTGTCTCTACGCACATACAAATTCACAGTTCTTTTGGCCACACCAACAGAATTCACCGCCACACATTCATAACTCCCAGCATCCTTCTCAGTGGGGCTGCGAATCAACAGTGTCCCATTGAGAAAAACGAAAAGGTTGCGATTAATGGACTGTGAGGGTCGGATCTGGGTGCCGGTGGAGGTGACCCATCGTACCACGGGCCCCGGGGCCCCGGCAGCACTGCAGTGGATGTGGATGGCCAGACCCTCGGCTATGCTCAGGTTCTCCATGCGCTGCTCTCGAATCATGGGAGGCAGAGCCGAGATCTGCAGGCGGACAGACAGCATGTCCGCACCAGCAACGTTACTGGCAATGCACTTGTACACTCCGGTGTCTAGATAGCTGGTCTGCTTGATTTGAAGAGACCCGTTGTTGAGGAGCGCCATCCTCGGATTAGCAGTGGAGGTGGTGTGCATCACAGAACGGTCTGGAAGAACCCAGCTGATGTTGGGCTTGGGCAGACCCTCCGCCTGGCAGTCCATCACCACACTGCCACCCAGATACACCCTGGAGTCCCGATGGCGCGGCTGCAGCATCTTAGGCACGTGTGCCAGCACCACCAGCGTCAGGATCATGGTGTCCACGCCGTGTAAGTTGCGGACACTGCACACGTACTGACCACGGTCCTGCAGCTGAACCTTCTGGATCACAAATGTTCCATTGGGATGAACCTGGAATCGCTGGACGCTGCTGTGTGATGACAAGACAGCCCCTGCAAATCAACACAGGTAGTGTTAACCAGTAAGATTATAGCTAGAAGTTACATCGTATGAAATAATCCTGTTTTTTAAAAAAATATATCTTTATATTAACAACATCAAGTTAAAAATCATTGTGCGATATACATACATGACAATCAATACATGAAATTCACATTATACATAAGCTTATAATATATAACAGTAAATTTAAGAGCAGAGAGAAAAATGATAAAATCTTTGATACGTATTATTGGATTATGAAATATATGACATCATGTAGAATCTAGTCATTTGTGATAAACTATCAGATGGATTTAGGTCATTATAGGGAAATGAAATGATTAATGAATGGATAGAGACAGACAAATAAATAAGACACGTGACAGATAGACAAACAGAGACACATCCAACAAACAAAAAGATAGTTAGAAAAAAGAAAACCAGACAGATAGATGGAAACAAAATAAGCAGCAAGTTAGTAGAACAGACACTCATCTAACAAACATTGACATTGTTTGAAAAAAGAAAATCAGACAGACAGACGGACAAACAGACAGAAAGACAGAGACACACAGACAGATAGATGGACAGATGAAAACAAAATAGGCAACAAGTTAGTCAAACAGACACTCATCTAACAAACAACGAGATTAAACATTGAGTTAGAAAAAAGAAAATCAGACAGACAGATAGATAGGCAGACAGGTAGACAGACAGATAGGACAGAGGGACAAACGGATCAATATTAGCCAGATACCGGTGGAGACTTTGGTCCAGGTCAGGAGAGGCTTCGGTTGTCCTTTAGCAACACAAGGCAACTCCACATTAGTCCCAGCGTTCACTGCGACGGTCTGAAGTCTGTGTGAGGTGATTCTGGGCCTGAGTGACTGGACCGGTCGAGTCTGAGGAGCACGAGGGGTTGGACTGAGGAGACGAGGAGGCGGCGTGCTCACTGACGATGCTCTGAAGACGCTGTGCTTAATGCCAGACGCAGGATTTCTGAGGTGGAAATATGGAAACCTGTCTGGTCTGGGCGTCTCTCCCTGGTCTATGAAGTTTGTTCCTGGATTTCTGGAATAAAAAGGTTTTCTGTTCTCTACGGACGGAGGAGCAGACATTAACCTCAGCGCAGGAGATGTGCTGGAAACCCAGGCTGTGGTTTGCAAAGGAGCAGATGGTGGAGGTGTTGAAACACGTGGTGCTGTAGTGGGAATTTGAAGAGTTGTGGCCATTTCGGATGGTATAATTACAGAAGCTGGAGTTGATACTATCTTATCCTCGTTCTCTGGTTTCAAATATGAACTTTGTTCTGTTGAAATCCTGCTGTTTACGCTGGGAGTAACCAACAGTGTGTGTGAGAGCGTGACTGAAGACTGGTCTGTGCTGGACACTGTCAGTGTCTCTCGGCTTGAATGGACTTCACCTGATGATTCATTCAGTTTTTTATCTTCTTGAAAAAGTGAGAAGTCTGCTGGCTTGGTTATTAATGGCTCAAAAGGAATTGTGAAAGTTATGCTCTCTGTGGACAAATCTTCAACATGAGCATAAGGGGGTTTGGATTTCATCTCTAGAAGACCTTGGTTCTGAGAGTGGTGTTCGGGCTCTGCCGTTGTCGATGAGATTGCTGTAGATGTGGGTACAACCGGTGTGAGAGTTGAGCTGCTGAAGGTGGTGAAGGAGGTGAAGGTCTTCTGCGATTCAGAGATATCACTTGTTTTTCTGGCAGTTGTGGTGGTTTTTTCTGGCCATGTAGATATTCTGCTAGTTGTTGATGTAGATTGAGCTGAAGCTGTTGCTTGTGTGTAAGATGTTGGTTCTCTCTTGATGTCAGATGCTAAAGCAGTGTGATCAGCTTTTGAAGCACTGGTTGGAGGATATGGTGAAGTTCTGCTTGTAGTGAAGTTTGAGAATGGCCTTCTGAGTTTAAATCTGCGCTTTCCTCCCAATCGCCGCCTGGAGCCTCGCGATTGGCTTGAGTTTTCTGAAGCACCTTGTGGGATTATTTTACTGGTTGAAACGGTAGTAAATAGACTCACATATTGCATCTCTGAATGGTTTTTATTCTCAGACTGCGGTGTGAAGAGTGGTTTATTCTCTGTCTGCCCTCGCTCTGTGGTCACGGCGCTCAGAACATTTCCTGCAGCGTTTATCTCTGTCAGCCCATAATGAGCTGCAGATGTGGGATTAGCGGTGAATGTTACTGCAGATGAACTCGTGGGCATCTCTGACGGAAGCGTCTGGTTGGCGTTAGTGTGGCCTTCATCAACACGAGGAGAGACAGTTGGCATGAACGTACTGAAAACCTCGGGTTCCTCCTGAAGACCAAAGTCGTCAGAAGAACTTTCTGTGCTGTCATTGGAATGGAACTGCTCCGGAGTCCCTGTCGTGAAGTTCTGTCGAAATCTTGGGGATGAAGAATTTCTTTGAGATGATCTATCTCGAATTTTGGCTAAAATATGTGCCCATTTCTGAGGATCGATTTGTTTGCCATTGAGAGGTCTTTGGTTTTCTGTTTGGTTTTGTTCCCGACCTGCACCTTTGATAATAGGACGTCTGGTCCGCACGTTGCCAAACACTCGTCCTCGTGTTCTTGTGAGGCCATTCCGCTGATAAACAATCCTTCTGTTTGGGGACACTCGCTCATGAGAGTTGGATCCATCGCCAGAAGCTTCTTCGAGATCCTCCAGAAAGGCCTTTACCCTGGTGGACACCCCAGAGGCCGACTGTGGCTTAATGGGATGCTGTCTGGCAATTTGTGCTCCCTGTCGTCTCACGACAGTCAGTTTAACCGCCATCATGTCCTCTCCAAGCTGGTTGATGACCACACACTTGTGGTAACCGTTGTTGTGCAGCTGACTGGAGGGAATGAACAAGGAACCATTGGGAAATATCATTGCCCTAGATGTATTTGCTTGCTGATTCATTATGGTGCCATCAGGAAATATCCAGTTAACCTTGCCATCTGGAGACGCAGTAGAAAAACAGTCCAATGTGGCGGCGTCTCCAACAGACCTTGTTAGAGAACTTCCGATTTTCTCTGCTGGAAGAGGAGTTGATGACTCTACAACAGACAGACGCACTGGCAGAACATCAGCATTGTCTGCAATTTCAGCCGTGCAGTAATACATCCCTGCGTCTTGATGCTCAACCAGTTTAATGTGAAGTCTTCCGGCACTCGAGACAGCCGCTCTGCCATTAGAAGAGCCGTGTCCTGCTTTAACCTGGGAGCCATCAGGCATGATCCACCAAACGGCAGGGTTTCCGGAGCTGAGCACCTTGCAGCTCATCTCGGCCTCACCACCTGCTACAGAAACGAAGCTTGTGTGGGTTTTATTGTCCTGCTTGATTATCACCCATGATGACAGCTTCTCTTCTCGGATCTTCTCCTGGTCAGCGGTGGTGGACAATAGAGTGTTGAGAAGCAGCATGACGCTCTTGGAGGAAGACTGTGGCCTGTTTAAGCTGATCTTCATGTCGGACTGCATGAGCCATGATGGTCGAGCCAAGACGTCAGCTCTGACGCCAGTGTAATAGAAGGCCTCAGTTTCCGTGTCCTGTCTGTATCTGTAGCTCAGCTGTGGCTCTTTTTGAAGCATGATTTCTCGCCGCAGATGCACAGGGACCTCGCTGTAGTACGCCAGAAGCCTCCACAAAGTCTCGTAGTCATCTCTGTCAATGGGACACTCAACACTGAGAGATAGAGTTACATTAGCAGTGATCTGGAGGGTTCTAGTGTCAGTCCAATTTATCTTAACTGGCTCGCTAGGTTGGAGTATCTGGCAGGTTAGGTCCACTTTCATCCCATGTTCATCGGATAAACCGAAAGAGATGTTTCCAAAGTGTGGTGTGACACTATGGAAGGGCCGAAGCTCGCTGCTGAGGTCCTCGAGTGTCTCTGGAAGGTTCTCCTCAGAGGATCTGATGGCTGGACCGGAGCAGATGAACTGGTGAACATCTGAAATCTCTGTTCCTGTGAGCGGTTGAGGAGATGCACAGATTGGGCAGAGCTGGCGTCCAACGGACGATCTGTCTTTCCTGCACTTCAGTACCCCTGAGAGAAAAGGAGAAATCACACTGTTCACAAACGTCCAAGATGAATAAAGATGGGCTTTTTTGCTGCTGCTTGAAGGCTGAAATATAGCTTCAGTGGTTTGCACCTGAATTTCGGAGAGTCCAGTCTCGCAGCCAGTGCATGCGGCAGTCGCAGCTCCACGGGTTCCCATCCAGCAGGAGCGTCTCAAGCTGCGGCATGTTCTCCAGCAAGTCTCTGGGCAGCGAGCGCAGCAGGTTTTCAGACAGGTAGAGGTGCTTCAGGCCGGACACAGGGAAGCGGTGCAGCAGGGTGAAGGTGGTGAAGGAGGCGGCATGCAGCATCTGCAGCTGATTGGCCTCTAGATGCAGCAGGCGCAGGGCCGTCATGCCGTTGAGCGCCCCCGGCTGGATGAACTGGATGCTGTTGTGGTCGAGATGGAGCCTGATGAGGCCAGTCAAACCAGAAAAGGTGCGCGAGGTGATGAGCTTCAGTTTGTTGTAGCTCAATTTTAAAACCTGGAAAGACATGCTCAAGGTCAGTGAAGTCCACAAGTGCATCTTCTCTGCTCGACTGTCGGCAGCTTCACCTGGAGCAGAGCCAGATCCTGAAAAGCGGCGTCCGGTAAGTCAGACACACCGTTCCCGTGCATCAGGAGCAGCTCCAGCTTCTCCAGACCCCTGAAGGAGGTGTTGGTGATGTGGTGTATGCTGTTAAACCTGTCCAACGACACAACGGCACGATTTAAAAACAAAAACAACAGGGGTATGGGATGCAGAACTCTTAAAGTGAACTTCAATTATGCAGATGCTTGTTAATTGATTTGAACCCGAAATTCAGAGATGTAGATTCAGAGTTCACGCATTTTGAGCAGGTGTTTGACGAAATTTGGAACTGCAATAGCATTAAACTTTTATTCTAGACCCTAGAAAGATGAACTGGAAATGTGTAAAATATATGGTGGATGAAAAATGATATGACTTATGGTGTAAGTACCAACGCATGTGTGAGCAATGTGCTCTACTCTTCAGAATCTGAAGTACTCGCGGTCTCACCAATTAACTATTAACCTCACTCGTACCCCTCGATACACATTCGTTCCAAATCATTCGTACCAATTCACTCATTCTACAATAGACAATGAAATAATGCAGACGTTCTCACATTGATTCATTCGCGCCAAATGACTAGTGTCGATTAACTCACACCAATTCAACTAGTCGATCACTCACACCACATCTCACTGTAATACTCGCATCAAAAGACTAGGCCGATTCACTCAAGCTAAATCACTCTCATTAAAACAATGAATCACTTGTCCAGATTCACGCATATCGATCAACAATGCATGACTCACTAGATAGGTAGATTCACTTAAGATGAATCAATCAAGCCACAACACACTGACTCTTACTCAAACCAATTCACTCACAATTATTCACTCCAGCAGATTCACTCATGTTGACTCACTCATGCCGACTCACATTGATTCATTCAAGCAGATTCACTTGTGTCAATTCACTCACATCGATTAATTCAAGCAAAATCACACATTCCGATTTACATTGTTTTACTCAAGCAGATTCACTCATGCCAGTTGACTTACATTGATTCATTCAGGCAGATTCACTCATTCAGATTCATTCAAGCAGATTCACTCATCAGATTCACTCATCAGATTTACTGATGTCGACGCACTTACGCCAATTCACACACGCCAAAACACTCCCGTCAAGTAATGATGCATACGTTTCAGGTGCAGGAAGTCATTATCTTCATATGTTCTGAGCAACCTACCCGAGGTTGATGCGCTGGACGTGTGAGGAGATGCCCGTGGGCACGGCACTGAGCGAGCGGAAGGTGCAGTGCACTTCAGCGGGCACGGAACACGCACAGAGCCGTGGACACACAGCGGTGGAGCCCGGGAACAACAGCACCACCAGCACCAGCAGCGACCCAGTGAAGGAAGAAGCCATGATGTCCATCAGACGCTTTACTGAGACACACAGACACATCTGTCTTCATTAGCACATGCCAGCCATCTTTAAAAGCCCACCAAGAACCTCAACAGCCACCGTCTACAGCAGCTTCTAATGGAAACAAAAAGATCCTTCTGGATAAACAGGAAAGTTCAGTTTATCCAACTGGATCTTGTTTGGTTCTAAGAGAATTCCTGCTTAAGCTCCTCGGGACTCGATCCAAGTCCAGACGGAGGAGATTCATCAGGAGGTTTTCAGAACTTTGCATGAACTTTCAGGCGCCACAAAAGGTCACACGACGCCACAATAAAACAGTGTGAACTGTGGCAAACACACTCGCCTGTCACACACTCCGCAGAGCCTTGACCTTCTGAAGTCGGCGGAAAGTTTTTAAAAGACTGTTAAAAAATGTTTTTGAACTTTTGAATTGGAATATTTGAGACAATGTTTTTGTACTCAAAAAATGCTTTTGATATTAAGTAACTGGAAAGAATGAGAAATGTATCTATTTTTAGTTTCAAGACATTTGCATAAAACAGACAATAACAAATAGTTACAAGCTCTAAATTTGACTACAAAACAACTCCACCACTGGAAGAGAAGCGGGCGTGACCTGTGGAACCATCACTGACCTGGAGGCTTTTCTGCGCGGCCGGCTCTCGAGTCGTCATGTCTTCCAGAACATCACAGCATCAGCTCCGGCGAGGAGTCTGCACTAGTCTGAGGCTGGAGAGCACACACTGAGAACCTGAGCCGAGGGGGAGGAGCCAGGCGCCACAGCCACGCCCCCTGACCCCTCAGATCCTGCCTGCAGCTGCTTGGACCCACAGCAAACCGCAAACACGTGCATGTTCTTAAAACTGCATTTAGCGTTTGAGATATTACACAAACTTTTGAACTCAACAGACCTAGGAAAATGTAATAAAGCGGCGAGACCCCGAGCGACCGCAGATCAGTCCATCACACCGGCGGGACACAGATGGCAGATCTACACGCTAATACACGCTTCTGCTTTCATCTGAAGAGGAGCTTTACAGTCGAGCCCAGTGAGATTAGAACCCGAGACCTTGCGGTTGCGAGCCGGCTCCAGACTGAGCTCACTGCTGATCTCGGCTTTATTGTGACGTCGAGCTGAGCAGGAGCTGTGGTCAGCAGTTGTGTGGCCAGTGGGGTCTGACCAGGGTGGTCCGGGTTAAAAATATCAGGTGAATAGGAGAGAGCAACACACACACACACACACACACTGACCACAGACACACACACTGACCAAAGACACACTCACACATGTAGACACACACACACACACACTGACCACAGACACACACACTGACCAAAGACACACTCACACATGTAGACACACACACACACACTGACCACAGACACAAACAGACACACACACTGACCAAAGACACACTCACACATGTAGACACACACACACACACTGACCACAGACACAAACAGACACACACACTGACCACAGACACACTCACACATGTAGACACACACACACACACTGACCACAGACACAAACAGACACACACACTGACCACAGACACACTCACACATGTAGACACACACACACACACTGACCACAGACACACTCACACATGTAGGCACACACACACACACACACACACACTGACCACAGACACAAACAGACACACACACTGACCAAAGACACACTCACACATGTAGACACACACACACTGACCACAGACACACTAACACACACACTCTCTCTCTCTTACACAGACAGCCAAACACACAGACACACACACACTCACAGAGGCACATTTATACGCAAACAGACAAACACACAACACACACAGATGTACATTTGTAGTCAGACAGACAGATAGAAAGACACACACACACACACACACACACTTTACTTTTCTTTACAGTCATTTAGCAGACCCTTTAATCCAAAGTGACTCACATTTCATTTCAATTTTTACAATTGAAAAACCACACAGATACACATTTATTGGCAGACAGACGGACACACACACACACACACACACACACACCCACAATATCTTTTTCTCTAGACAGACACACTCACTAACAAACCTACTTAAACATACACTCACGCATTCTGTCACAAACAATTCTCTAATGCAGTAGAGCCGTTAACATTATTAATATAAATGACTCATGTTATTAATGGCCTGGTGATATGAAGCGCTGATGACATACAAACTACAGATCCCATAATGCAGTGCTTCATCTGCCTTGCCTTGTGTACATTACACATGTATCATTTGTTACATTTACTTAAAAAGCACAGCTTTATCTATATATCATAATTTGGCTGCATGGTCAAGTTTCTAATTGTATAATGGTGACTGTGTTTTTTTTACATTTCTTTTTTCTGGAACAATCTTGTTCTCATTTCTGCTTTTATCCATTACTCTAAAACATTTAGTTTTAGTGTTTTATAAATGTTTATCCTGTTCGGCTCCCGAATTAAAGTTGGACGCCCCTTCGGTTAGAAGAGCTGGACCAGAGGAACATTCCGAGCAGGACGTGATGATTCCAGATTTGTGATTGGTCAATAATGACTCAGTCTAGAGCGAGAGGAGAGTCAATCATTCCCAGCCGCAGATGGTCCAAAGAACCGCACCAACATCGGATCCACAACCCACCACAAACAAGACAACCGTGATGGCTTCCTGCCGGAGGTCTCGGGTAAACGACAGCGGCGGGCAGCACGAGGCCCACAGATGTCTGAAAACACTCCGTCCACGGTCGGATAATAAAACAATAAACAGCCGCGGGACACACACACACACACACACACACACACACACACACACAGATTCAGGCGGCAGATGCAGAACTGCTGTGGAGGGAAGTGAAGAGGAGACGATTACTGTGATGCGCTGAATCGGTCCGAGTGACGGCACCAGCGGGGAGAAGATCCATCAGCACCCGTCAGGACCATCAGGGTCAGAACCAACAGGCCTTCAAATGCAGGAACTCGTCTCCTAGCAATAAGGCTAAGGGCACGTAAACAAGCTGGAGAAGCACACACACACTGAAATTTCCAAAAAGTTCCTTCAGCCGGTAGCAGCAAGTTCTGGTAAATATTCACCATGTGGTGATGATTAACACTCGAGCTCAGGTGATTAATCTTCAGAACTGCTGCAGCAACGGCTTCATCCACTCGCGACGTTTCACAGATGTGAAGCTTTCACGTTTGTCCTTCTCCACAGTCAATAAAAGATGGTCAAACACCCATCAGAACTGTCCCGATAACCTTCAAAAGGTCATACGTTCATCAGATCTGAGCCTGACAACCTTCAGAAGGTCAGAATGTGGTCAGAATCTCTTAGGAACCTGAAATGTCTGGGTTCATAAACATGCTGAAATCCAAACCTTTGAAAGATTGTCCCTAATGAAGATAAGAAACCCATTGCAGTTAAATGGCACAGATATATGACAAGAGATATGACAGAGTTGTTTGATCTGATATCAAAACATTTTCACGAGTGGACCTGGAGATCTTTGGAAGGTCCAAACCCTTTTAGAATCGGGACTAATGACCTTCGTGTCATAACAAATAGGGCTGGAGTCTTCTAATCCTTTTTAAGGCCAGGCCTTAAGACCATTAGACGTTCAGAAGCCCACTGGAACTGAATCTTGTGACCTCCAGAAGACCATCAGAAGCCCATTTGAACTGCATTAAATGGCATCCAGATGCTCCAAATCGTTTTTGTACTGACCCTTATGATCATAAACCAATCCGGGCCTGAAGATCTTTAGAAGGTTTGAAATTTTTCATTTTTAGAGCCGATGACCTTCAAACTTTCAGAAGGCCTTGGATGAACCTGTAGATCTCCAGGAGGTCTGATCCTCGAAGACTGGGGCTGACAGCAAGTAGAAGATCAAAAACTGGAATGGAAACAACTAGAATGAAGCCAAAGCCAGGGAGAAATGTGCAGAAGCACTTCAGAACCACGCCAGTACGGTTTGGAGGCGTCAAAGTTGAGCACGTGAACATCAAGGACGACACTAGGGAATAATTAGGATCCACACGCCCAGTGTTTACAGCGACAGAAGAGCGGAACTCTGCCTTGCCTTTTCATTAAAGGCTTTAAAAACCTACAGCTCTTTTATTTCCGCGGAGAAGATGCAGCTTTGTTGGTGACACGCCCGGAGCAGAGATGCCCAGCGAGTACAGTCATGTTGAAGACACGAGGAAGAGCGATGAGAAGCCTGCAGAGCATTAAAGCCGTCCAACACCCTTCATTGCTGGATTCTCAAAGCTGGTAGATGTTTTTCTCTGAGGATCCGGAGAGAATTTCAGGACAGCCATCTGCGGAACCGAGGATTAGGATCAGGAGAACGGAGACCGGAACACAATCGGAGGTCCGTCTGAAAGACAGGTTTTGAATTGTTCTGCTGTTTTGCACATCATCATCATCATCGTCGTCGTCGTTGTCGTCATGCAGATGTTAGAAACAGACTGAGACTGAAAACTTGAGGAAAACCAGACAGAACCGTGACCCATAAACAGCCATCGACACCAGCAGACGTCATGAAGAACCGAGACCCTCAGATCCATCAGGCATCCACTCCCATCTGGTAATAAAAACAAGAGGAATAAAGAAGGATAGAAAAAGTGAGACAGGAGACAGACGGACAGACAAATAGGAGAAACAGACAAAGATAATGAGTAAAAGAATGAAGCACAGACAAAAACAAAGGCATGATGGTGAGAAAGAATGTGTGTGTGTGGGGTGATAGATGGTAAAGAGAGATGCAAAGAGAAAAGAGTGGGAAAAAAAAGAAAAAGAAAGTAGAGAGAAAGAGAGAGAAGAGAAGATCTTAAAATTGTCTTTTTTAAAGATTATCTTAATAAAAAGAAAATTGAAGAAAAGGGGAAAGAGAGGATGACACAAAGCAGACAAATACACTAAGACAGAAAACAAAGTAAAGGGGAAACAGTAACAGATGGATAGAAACCGAGGACAAAAAAAATTGAATGAGAGAGACAAAAAAGGTCTAGGCTAGAACTAGACTGAGAGGAAAGAAGAGAGAGACAGAAAGGATAGAGAAAGAACAGAGAAATAGAACGTGGTAGAGAGAGAGAGAGAGAGAGAGAGAGAGAGAGAGAGAGAGAGAGAGAGAGAGAGAGAGAGAGAGAGAGAGAGAGAGAGAGAGAGAGAGAGAGAGAGAGAGAGAGAGAGAGAGAGAGAGAGAGAGAGAGAGAGAGAGAGAGAGAGAGAGAGAGAGAGAGAGAGAGAGAGAGAGAGAGAGAGAGAGAGAGAGAG
>MU204251.1:8149808-8163256 GCA_017309775.1 Paedocypris sp. Pulau Singkep | reverse complement strand
AAACAGAGAGAAAATAATAAAGCCAACACAAGAAATATGCTTTTATGAGACTATAGAGAGAAACAAGGAAACAGTCTAAGAGAGCAAGAAAAATAGAATGAGACTTAAAAGCAGTGTGAAAATCAGTGAAAGAGTGAAAAATTATGGAATTATAGAGAGAAGAGAAAAAAATAAGAGAGAGAAAGAACTCCATACAAAGAGACAAAGAAAGAATGTAAGAGAGAAAGATGATGACAGACTGGGAAGCCGAAAGAAAGAATGAGAAAAACAGAGGAAAGGTGAGAATTAAGCAGAAAAAAAGCAGAAAAAAGATAGAGAGCGAGAGAGAGAGAGAGAGAGAGAGAGAGAGAGAGAGAGAGAGAGAGAGAGAGAGAGAGAGAGAGAGAACAAATACATCAAAAATATTATAATATATATGAGACAGAGACCTTAGGGAAAGAAAGTGCAATAAACCAACAAGAGAATGAGGGACAGAGTAAAAGAGAGGGATAGGAGACAGAGGACAGAGATTGGGGGAGAGAAAGAAAGAAGTGGAGAGATAAAGGAAGATAGAGAGCGAGATAGAGAAAGAAGTGGAAAGAGAGAAAGAGAGAGACTGACTGACTGAAAGAACGAGAAAGAGAGAGAAGTGGAGAGAGAAAAGTGGAGAGGATCAGAGGGTGAGAGAGAAAGAGAGTAATAGAGGGGGAGGGAGTGGGGAGAAACAGGGTGATAAGAGAAAGAGAGAGAGAGAGAGCGAAAAAAGAAGAACAAGAAACAGAAAGAAAAAGAAACAGACAGAGAGAGAAAAATACACCAAGAGAAGCAGACACAGACAAAGAGAAAAGGAAACAGATAAACAAACTGAGCGAGAGAAAAGGGAGGCAGATAGACTAACAAACAGAGCAAGATAGAGAGAGAAACAGAGAGAGAGAGAGAGAGAGAGAGAGAGAGAGAGAGAGAGAGAAAGACTGAGACAGAGAGAGAGAGTAAGAGAGAGAAGCAGAGACAAAGAGAGAGAAAGGGAGGCAGATAGACTAACAAACAGAGAAAGATAGAGAGAGAGACAGAGAGAGAGAGAGAGAGAGAGAGAGAGAGAGAGGTGGGAGTAAAAGAGACAGCATAGTAATTTCTGCTTAAATGTCAGCGGAGTTTGTCAGTTGATACTCATTACACTCGCAGTGGGTCTGGAAAAGGTCTGAGGAGAGACACAGTGACCGACTTCAGAGGATTTACAGCTCCACTTCAGTCAATCTCCAACGGTTTAAGGGTTTATGAGAAGAAAAACAGCCTCCGGTCACACACAACCAGCTCACATGGTTTCAGAAACACACAGAAGAACAGACCAGCACAACCTTCCAGAACCCACCAGAACCCAATAAAACTGGGCCTGAGGTATTTCGGAACATCTGCCAATCTCGGTGACTCCACAAATCTGCGTCTCATACCAACAAAACACTAAAACATCTTTCCGGCTGTGTTTATCGTGTGTTCCTCCGTCCTCCATCACTCGTCCTCGCCATGCAGAAGCTCTGAGTGAGAGATACTAACGGCAGAGGGATGATGGAGAGGAGAAAATCATCTTCAAGCTGAAGATGCTTCCACTTCCTCCACTCATGACTTCATCTCGCCTCAGGTGAAGAGCAGATCACTCTCACTTTCACTAATGACTTCCACAGCGCTCACTGCGAGAGTCTGAAGCTTCCAGGTGTCCAACACACCCCCCACTACAGCTCAATTACTGCCACCACCACCTCCACCTCCACAGCCATGAGGGAATGGTTTTCAGCAGAAGAAGCTCTGAAGCTCTCAGTCATCCGATATGTCGTGTCTTTGCGTGAAAAGAAACATTTTACAGCAAACTACTCAAACTGTCACCCTGCGACACACTGAGCATGACCTTAGACATCATTGACTGCTGATCTCTGCCTCTATATCTAAAACGAAATACTGGAACGTGAAGAAGCCAAAGACAAGCCTGAAGAAACCAAATATCCACCTGAATAAAACAAAGTCTGACCTGAAGAAACCAAAGTTGAAGCCTAAAAAAACAGTCAAACCCTAAGAAACCAAATATCTACCTGAATACAACAACCTATAAAACAACCAATAAAAAATCTGAAGTCAAACAGTAGTCAAACTATAAAAAAACAAAGTGAAGAAACACAAGTCAAACATGAAGAAACCAAATGAAGAAACCGGAGTCAAACCGGAAGAAACCAAATATCCACCTGAAAATAAAGAGTAAAACCTGAAGAAATTCAAATCAAGTCTGACAAATATTGAAGAAACCAAAGTTAAACATATAGAAACCAAAATGAAGAAACCAAAGTCAAACCAGAATGACCCAGTCAGGCCCGAAGAAGTCAAACTCACACCTGAAGAAACCAAAATGGATCCGTCATTGATAGAGTTGCCACTCCCAAATCTAACAATGGGTGTCAGAAGTGGGATACTGCTGATCCATTAAGGATTATTTGTACAAATACCTTACCTGGAAGATGAAGAAACCAGAGTCAAATCTGAAAAGCAAAAGTCAAACCTGGAAAAAATCATTATCCACCTGACAAAACAAATTCAAGCCTAAATAAACCAAAGTGATGAAACAGTCAAATCTAAAAAAAAAAAAAAAAAAAAAAAAAAAAAAAAAAAAAAAAAAAAAAAAAAAAAAAAAAAAAAAAAAAAAAAAAAAAAAAAAAAAAAAAAAAAAAAAAAAAAAAAAAAAAAAAAAAAAAAAAAAAAGCCAAAATCTAACCTGAGGAAACCAAAGTCAAAACCTGAAGAAGCCAAAGTGAAGAAACACAAGGCAAACATGAAGAAACCAAAGTGAAAACAATTAACTCAAAACCGTAGTAAACAAAAAAATCCACCTGCAACCTACAAAACAGCCATTGAAAAAACACAGAAAACCTGAAACCTCAACCTCAAACCTGAAAAACCAAAGTGAAGACAAAAAAGTCAAAGCCTGAAGAAGCCAAAGTCAAACCTGAAGAAAGTAAAAATCAATCCTGAAACAAACTGAACAAAATGAAGAAACCAAAGTCAAACAGGAATAACCCAAAGTGAAGAAGCCAAAGTCAAACCTGAAGAACCTATAGTCTGGCCCGAAGAGGGTCATCTTCTAGCTTGAAGAAGCCAACGTCATACCTGAAGAAACCGAAATAAAGAAACCAGAGTCAAACCTGAAAAGCAAAAGTCAAACCTGTTAAAACCAAAGACCTGAAGAAACAAAAATGAAGAACCACAGTCAAACCTGAAAAGCAATGGTCAAACCTGGAGAAACAAAATATCCACCTGAAAAAACAAAACCAAACCTAAATAAACCAAAGTGAAGAAACCAGAGTCAAATCTAAAAAAGTAAAACCTGAAGAAACCAGAATCAAACCGTAAGAAGGAAGTCACACCTGAAAAAGCAGTCAAACCTGGAGAAACCAATTATCCACCTGAAGCAAAGCAAAGTCTCACTTGAAGAAATGAGTGAATTTGTTTCTCATTCAAGAATTACCTGAGACCAGTGATCTCCTCAAGGAAGTGATGCAGACAAAGCTTTTCATTGAAGATCAATGAAAGAGAAAGCAGGATCCTCTTCGGCAGGTCTGGACCAGCACTGATGGATCATCTGGTTGGTGTGGCAGGTTCTGGCTGCAGGGGTCCGGCACTTCAAAGTCCGCAAAGATTTACAGCGCCTGCAACCATCAGGTCTGACCTTCAGTCTTCACACAAACACAAAGCGCCTGGAGAAAAGCCTCAAGCGTGGCGGAGACGGGTTTTGTGGTCTGGTTTGCTGAAGAACCCCACTGTGACAAGAACTCTGTTTCTAAATGCAAAATCAAATTCTACATATATCTGTATCATATCTATCTATCTATCTATCTATCTATCTATCTATCTATCTATCTATCTATCTATCTATCTATCTATCTATCTATCTATCTACCTATCTATCTATCTATCTATCTATCTATCTATCTATCTATCTATCTATCTATCTATCTATCTATCTATCTATCTATCATATATATATATATATATATATATATATATATATATATATATAGTATTTTTTATAGCCGATGTTACTTGCTACATGCCAAGAGCCTCACAAAACAAATGTATTTGTGATCAGCCAATCGCAACCCCCCACCGCTCCAAAATAAAGTATCGTTTTGATTGACTGAGATTGTTCTTTCGTTAAAATTACAGCACATGCTTCATTTCTTACGTCAAAACCGAAAGCGAAAAAACGAGAACTGTGACAGTTAAGATTGTAATAGTGAAACCAATACATTTTAATCTATATAATTAGATTGGACGAATTGGATGAATTAGAATTTCAGGTAAACTTTCAACTTTGTTTTACACACTTTTTTCAACAAAGTTCAGGATCAAGTTCAAGTTCTGAGCATTTTCACAGCTTGAACTAAGCGCACAAGTGACAGTGTGACTGCGGTTGATCTGGTCTGAACCGCGTCAGCTGACAGGAAACACTAGACACGCCTACATCCTTCCTCCCTCACTGAGCCAACACACACACACACACACACACACACACACACACACGCACACACACGCTTTAACATCATTGTATGAGTCTGCATTTTTAACTGGCGTATTAAATATAAAACATAATTTTTAAACCACAAATACATCGTAATTATACACTAATCCATACTTTAGTTTCAAAGTGGACGCTAAATAATTGAGCTGTTGAACGACGACTAATTGTGACAAAGTGCCACGGTCTTCAGCGTTAACCAGCGTCACACTGACCTCTGCTGGTCACCGGCCGAATTTACCACTCGCCAAACCAACAACATTCTGTGGAGTACAAAAACCGCCAACATCAAATATAAAGGACAAAGGAAATACCGGTACATGTTTTTCTGCATTTATTTATACATAAATACATGTATTTACTTTGTCATTTATATTTGATGTTGGCGGTTTTGGTCCTACATAATATAAACACAATATAGAAAATAGTGTGTACCTTCTGGACCTTGCACCATACCGATTTGTTCTCCGTGACCCAGAAATTGATCAAGCTGAAAAAAAAACGGATGAAAGATTGATGTATGGTAAGCATAAAATATCTCAAAAGTTTTCCTAGATGAAAGATGCTGTGCGCATGCGCATCTCGTACACCTAAGAGACGAGTAGCGAGGCTGATAATGAGGCACAGAAAAAGAGTGAGGCAGATAGTGAGAGAGAGAGAGAGAGAGAGAGAGAGAGAGAGAGAGAGAGGGATAGAGTAAGATTTGGGAGAAAAAAGCGAGGCACAAATGAGCGTGACGGAGGCTGTGGAGAATAGTGAGTTAGACAGAGAGTGAAAAAGAGAGCGAGACTGAAACCGCGAGAGTAGAGATGGTAAAAAAAATGCTTCGTGTCATTAAACCGTAACACAGAACGTATTTTAAACTGTTCTGCGCAGTATCGTGTCCCCGTCAGCAGGGGGCACTGCCGATCTTCTACTGCAGAGCTGCACAGACTGTCTCCCACCAACACCAACAGATTATTTTACACTAAGAATTACTAATGGTGAGCAGACTGATTAGGAACATAGAAACAGTGAACGTGAGACGAAGCGATAGAAAAGAAATATAAATACTGTGTGAGTGAAATAAGAGAGATAAGGAAATAGCTTTGAGATTATTAGAAAGAGGTGTAGTGAGAATAAAAGGGACATAGAGAGAGATTGAGAAAGTGGGAAAATATTGTGAACAAGCGATGCAAATATTTAGAGAGAATGAAACAGAGATTATGACATTGAGGCAGTGAAACAAAGAAAGTGAGACATAGATTTAGACAGGGAGAAAAGAGTGAGACAATGTGATAGTGAAAACAAAGTCAAGCTGAAACGTAGATTTAGACAGAGAGTCAGAAGCATAATGAGATTACGAAAAAAGATAAGAGAGAATGAAATGGGAATTATGAGAAAGAGACTTGCAGAAATTGTGAAAAAGAGAGTGAAGAAGATAGAGTGAGAGAGATAGTAAGAAAGGATGAAGAAGAAACAGCACAAGACAGAGATGTAAGAAAGCGTGAGACATAGAGTGAGACAGATAATGAGAAAGGCAGAAAGAGTGAGACGGATGAAAGAATGAGGCAGATTGAGAGTGAGACAGAGGAAAGGATGAGGCAGAATGAGAGTGAAGGAGAGAGTGGGAAAATGTGAGGCAGATAGTAAGAGACCAAGACGTTGAGAAAGGGTGATGTAGATCTGACGTAGAATGAGAAAAGTTAATGAGAAAGGCAGATAGAGTGAGACAGAGGAAAGGAAGAGACAGTTACAACTGTCTCAAAGTGCATGTGTGGAAAAAGTAAAAAAAGACTGTTGAATTGTATTCATTTGTTCGTTGGGTTTAAGATAATGTGAGCAAGCACATATGCAACAGTAGCCAGGCAAAAAAAAAAAAAAACACCTCTCAGAAAGTGAGACAGAGAGGTGAGAAAAAGTGAGGCATATACAGTTAGTTACACATAGATGGTAAGAGGCAGATCGAGAGGCAGAAAGGGTGAGATCTAATGTTAGACAGAGATAGAGAAATGGGGAGGCAGATAGAGTGAGGAATAGATAGATACGTAGATGGATGGCAAGATAGATAGATAGACAGACAGACAGTTAGATAGATAGATAGATAGATAGATAGATAGATAGATAGATAGATAGATAGATAGATAGATAGATAGATAGATAGATAGATAGATAGATAGATAGATAGAAAGGATGAGGCAGATATAGAGTGAGACATTGATAGTGAGAAACGGGAAGGCAAATAGAGTGAGAGATAGATAGTAAGAAAGTATGCGGCAGACAGAGAGAACGATATAGTGGGGAAATGTGAGGCAGATGGTAAGAGACCAAGATGGTGAGAAAGGTTGATGTAGATAGAGCGAGAAAGAGAGTGAGAAAGGCAGATAGAGACAGAGGAAAGAATGAGAGTGAGACAAAGATATTGAGAAAAGGTGAGTAAAATAGAGTGAAACAGATGAGGGAAAAAAAAGGCTGATCAATAGTGAGAAAGAGTGAGAAATGGTGTGGCTGAGTGAGTGAGATAGATATATTGCGAGAAAGGATGAGGCAGATAGTGAAACATAGATAGTTGGAAAGGTTGAGGCAGATAAGAGAGTGAGACAGAGATAGTGGGAAAATGTGAGGCAGATAGTAAGTGACCAAGATGGTGAGAAATATAGTGAGAAAGGCTGATAGAGTGAGACAGAGGAAAGGATGAGGCAGATGTGAGAGTGAGAGAGGGTGAGACAGAGAATGAGTCTGGTGTGTGAGAGAGAGTGAGAGGAATAAGCCGGTGTAGGTGAGAGTGAGACGGTGATGTGTTTCAGACGCACTGGTGCATGCTGGGTAAGAGCAGCTCCTGCCTCATTCACAGAAACTAATTAAACAGCTTCAGACAGAATCCACAGAGACGCGCCATGAATCTTTCATCAGTGGATCATGAGCAGAATGAGAAACCGCGCTCACACACACACACACACGTTTAGACTTGATAATCGCTCATCCTCACTACTGTCTCACTTCAGCTGCTCACAATCATTCGTCACCGCTGTGTGTGTGTGTGTGCCTGACTCAAGAGCATCTTCATCATCATCATCATCCTCACTGTCCTGATAAGCAGGACAACAGCTGACTCACCTGATGATGTCACTTCCTGTTGCAACAATATTACTGACCTAATAAAAGCGAGAGAGAGAGAGAGAGAGAGAGAGAGAGAGAGAGAGAGAGAGAGAGAGAGAGAGAGAGAGAGAAAGACAGAGAGAGAGAGAGAGAGACAGGAAGACCAGACTAATACAGACTGAGACACAGAGAAGCAGCAACAGAAAGAAACGACTGAATGGTCAAAAAGAAATAGAGAGGCAGACAGATACAAAACGAGAGAGACAGACAAAGAGTTTTTAATGTTTTTGTGAGAAATGGAAGTGGAAAGAGAGAAATTGGCAGGCGGCACAGAGAGGGGGTGGGGGTAGAGAGTAAAAGATGAGAGAATGAGAGATAGAGAGTAAACTATGAGGGAGAGATAGAGAATATAGGATGACAGAAAGAGAGAGCGAGGAAAAGACTGAGACAGACGACGAGATTAAGTATATAGAATGAGAGAAAGAGAGATAGATAGAGAAAAAGATGAGGGTGACAAAGATAGAGTGAGTAAAAATGAGAGAGAGACGACAAGATAATGAATATAGACAAAGAATATAGGATGAGAGAAAAGAGAGAGGGATAGACAGATAGGGATAGAGGGAGTACAAAATGAAAGAAAGACAAAGAATAAAGGATGACAGAGGGGGGGGCAAATAAAAATGAGAGACGACGAGATAAAGAATATAGGATGAGAGTAACAGAGAAAGGTATAGAGAGAGAGAGAAAGAGAAGGACGTATGGAAAGAGAGAGTAAATCATGAGAGAGAAATTAAAATATGAGGGAGAGAATATATGATGACAGTACGAGAGAGAGAGAGGGATAGAGTGAGTAAAAATGAGAGAGAGAGATGACGAGATAAAAAAATAGGATGAGGAAAAGAGAGAGAGGTTTAGAGAGAAAGAGAAAGAGAGAGACAGAGAGAGAGAGAGAGAGAGAGAGAGAGAGAGAGAGAGAGAGAGAGAGAGAGAGAGAGAGACTGCGGCAGACAGACAGGAGCCAAAAAAAAAAAGAGAAAAAGAGAGAAGCACGAGAGAGAAAAAAGCGACAGAGAGCGAGTGAACACGGGAAAGACACAGAGGAAGGAGAGAGACGAGAAAGAAGAGTGAAGTGAATCCATCCTGTCATGAATCATCGCCGTAAAATGAGTAAAATCTAACTTTATTTCATCTTAGAAAAAGCAGCAAAAAGTCCGTGACAGGGTGAATGTCCCTCGAGCGCCCGTCAGTGCGGAGAGAGAGAACGTCCTTCGCAGCGTTTGCATATCAGAGTCTGTGTGGAAGGTCCACGCACTCTTACAAACACCTTCAGTGACGATGAAGATGCTGGAGGTCCATGATGAAGGTTACACGAGCAGAGGGCAGCAGCTATTTACACCAGCAGCCAATCAAAACACTCCATCCAGCTGTCAATCGTCTGTGGGCGGGGCATGAGAGTAGAAAAGTCAGTCAGGGTGAGAGACAGGCCAACTCTCTCTCTCTCTCTCTCTCTCTCTCTCTCTCACTCTGTCTGTCTCTCCATCTGTTTCTCTGTCGTCTCTGTTTGTACAAAGTGTTCGAGACACAATACGAAGCTTAAAAACCTCAGAAAAACATCAAACTGGTTCTTTACAGTAGATGTGGGACCAAGTGTCTCTCCCCTTCTTTTGTCTTTTTTGTTTTGTTTAGCTTTTTTTTTTTTGATTAGAAAAAAATAAGTGGTTCCATCAGTTTATGTTTTTTTTTTTTTTACCAAGTAATAAGTTTAAGCAAGAGCAAGACTCAGACTGAAAGGTTTCCTATGGTTCCTTTAACTAATGCATCGTGGCACTTTTGCACAGATTTTGCACAGAGTTTTTGCACAACTGCTTTCAGAAGAGATCAGGGGCGTTATGGCACTGGAATTGTACCTGGCGTCAAAGGTCAGGGGTCACTTCATCATCTCATGACCTCTGACCCGTCGGTCTGAAAAATCAATCTCCCATTTCAGGAATTGGACTGTTAAATCACAAAATAATATTAAATTCTCCTGGAAAGTGGATTATTTTCTTCATCTTTCGTACGGTAAATGTTCCAGAACAATAAAAAACCTTAAAGATTAAACTACAACTACAGAAAACATTTGTATTCATAAAGCAGAACTTTAATACTATGTGTATTTAATGTCCAATGTTTTAGGATCAACGCATTATTATATGTTATATATATATTTATAATTTTTCAATAATATTTATTGCAAATAATTATATCTTATTTTCCATGTTTTCATATACGTGCTGTATGCTTATATGTATATACGTGTGTGTGCATATATATATATATATATATATATATATATAGGAATAATCTAGAAATACTTTGTAATCTTATAAATAACATTTACAAACATATACTATACATTTATAGTATATCATTATAAATCCCACAATTAAGAAATGATAAACTAATTTTATTGTACAGTGGCCTAAAAAAAATACAATGTAACCTAAATTTCAAATATATATATATATATATATATATATATATATATATATATATATATATATATATGTATATATATATAGATATATATATAACTTTTTTCAATGGATTTAATGGTTTGCGCTATTTTTCATTCATTTTTTCTTTGAGATTTTTATATCTATATTTCTTCTTTTTTGTTTATCATTTTACATTTTTTCTTCAAAAATATCGGAACTGAGCTCGTAATAAATACCGCTGAATATCCTTGTTAAACAAAGCCGGGAACGGTGGTAAATGTGATATAATACACTTCGACCCAGTTTGCTTTTCCCGCGGGAAAGGCTTGTGCCGCTCAAATCTGGCGTCGGCGCCGAGGCGAGAGTTGTGATTGGTGGAGCAGGAGGGGTTTACATTCAGCGATGGCTGTGCCCGGGCGGGCGTGGCAGTTATACCCGGGTGGTGGAGTGTCCGTGCGGCAGGCCGGTGCTGCTGGGCGTGCTGTTCCCGAAGCCCCCGTACGGGCCGTGGTAGGAGGGCTGCATGCCCGCGAAGGAGCTGGGGATCATGGAGATGGTGTTGGGCGTCATGAGGGGCACGTCGTCGGGCGAGCGGCGCAGCGTCAGGGCGTAGTCGGGCGGGCAGGTGAGGCGGATCATGTCGTGGCCCTGCAGCGAGTCGCAGTCGTGCTCGGGCTCCTTCATCTGCAGGGACATCAGCTCCTCGCTGGGCACGCGGGGCGCGGGGGGGGGCGGGCTCAGGCGGCGACTGGACTCCAGCCGGTGCTTGTCTTTCTTGTAGTAGAGCGCGGCGAAGGCCAGGATGTTGAGGAACAGCAGCGAGGCGCCCACGGCGATGGTGACGCTCAGCTCGGTGGAGTAGTCCCGCGCCTCGATGATCACCGTCCCGTCCTGCTCAGACGTCTTCTGCTGGTCCGACATCTGCTTGGTGTTGGAGGGCGGCGCGGGCGGGTGGCGGGTGGTGGAGGGCCACAGCTTGTTGGACAGGCGCTTGGTGTAGGAGAAGGGCGTGGTGTCCTGCGGAGGGATCTTGGTGGTGGAGGAGACGTACTGGAACAGCTCGTTGATGTTGTGCAGATGCGGCACCAGCTCCAGCCAGAAGGCGATCTTGGTGGCCCGGTAGTGGTCGCGCACGCGGGGCTTCAGGCCGATGTGCAGGTACAGCTGGTCTTTGGGGTTGTACTTGGACCAGGCCACCTCCTCGAAGCGGTTGGGTTTGGTGTGGATGAACTTGGTGTCTTGGGGGACCGGCTGATTCGGGTCTCTGGAACACAACATTTATCTGTGTTACATTCATTTCGCACACATTCGTTCAAAGCATTTTCTGGACGTCCAATGCGTGAATTATGATAAAATAATGAGGAAAAAAAATGAGTTAAAACCTTACAAATGCTCAGATTTTTAACTTAAAAAAAATGCATATTATATTTGCGGTTTTATTAAAAAAAATAATAATAAAGTTGCCAATAAACATGGTTGTTAATTTCATCTGGAGACAATTAAATTGGTTTGATTTTGAACCTGCATCAAAAAAACTGCAAGTTTGATTTTTGGTCTGATGCTAATTAGTTTTTTAAAAAAAGTTTTTTAAATAATATATATAATAAATCCTTTAATATATTTAATAGAAATAAATATACATTTTAACAAAGTGAACTATGTATTTAAGCTCATATAATAAGCTCATATAACAAGAATAAAAGGAATACATTTGTATTGAGTAACACTTTTTTTAATACAGTGTCATTATGTTGACATTCTGTATTCATTATTATTATCTACTGTGTAAACAACAGTAAAGATTAAGTTATGACAGCTCTAAAGTTAATGTTTTACACGCATAAAGCAATAATAGATAAAAACAAAACTGAAACGAGAATAGCACTGAAAGATTTATACAGTCGCTCTTCTGAAGATATTGGGGCACAAGAAGATTTTAAAGATGTAAGAAAAGTCTTTGAATTATTGAAACCTTTTTGCTTTTGATCATCACTGCAATCCAATTTATGCAAATCTGCCAGCAATGTGCTAATGATATGCTAATTTGGTACATCCTCAAGCATTGATGTCATCACTTCCTGTTCGCCCAAAAGGAAACTTTTAATAACAATTCAATCGGAACGTGTTCGATTCTGAACAGAAGATTGCTTAAATATGATCAAATTTGTCAGATATACATTTATTCTCAACTCAAACAACTAATATTATTGTTATTTTTGTATATTATTATTCATCATGGGACTAATGTAAAACAAATATAAATATATAGTGATGTGTGAGTGTGTGTGTGTCTGACTGTGTGTATTAGAGTAAACAAGTATGTTTTGAGTTTATGCATATTTACCTGTGTGTGTGTGTGTGTGTGTGTGTATGTGCGTGTGTTTGTGTGTGTGTGTGTGTGTGTGTGTGTGTGTGTGTGTTGTCATAGGATTAGTATTCGGTTTGGGAAGCCAAAATTATGAGTGTATGTGTCTGTCTGACTGTTTGTGTGTGAATGTGTGTATTTGAGTGAACAAGTGTGAGCTCATGCTTATTTATCTGTGTGTGTGTGTGTGTGTGTGTGTGTGTGTGTGTGTGGGTGTGTATGTGTGTGTGTGTGAGAGTGTTTGTGTGTGTGTTCAGTGCATTTGTGGAGCGCTTTTCACAGTTACAACTGTCTCCTGTGTGTGTGTGTGTGTGTGTGTTTGTGTGTGTTTGTGTGTGTGTTTTGAATGGATGAGAAAAGGTTGTGTGTGTGTGTGTGTGTGTGTGTGTGTGTGTTGTAGTCATCGGATTAGGATTCGGTTTTGGATTTGGGAAGCCAAATGTATGTGTGTGTGTGTGTGTGTGTGTGTGTGTGTGTGTGTGTCTGAATGTTTGTGTGTGAATGTGTGTATTTGAGTGTGTTTTGAGCTCATGCTTATTTACCTGTGTATGTGAGAGTAGTGTGTTTTCACATGACTAGATGATAAAAGTGTGAAAACGTTCCCTTCATCTATTTTCCTATGGGATCAATTTAGTGCCAAAAAGATTCGCGAGCGTGAAACCTCGAAGCGAGCGAGCGCAACTCGATTTAGCTTGAACTGAGGGCGCGCAACGCGTGAACTGAGCGCGCGCGCGCTCGAATCTTGCTCAGTTCTCGTCTGCGCGCCTACAAATCTTTATGGCACTAATTTTAGTCGTTGTTCTGATTGGTCAAAGCGAACCAATCGTGGAGCAGCCCACCGCCATTGTCCCGCCCACCGTGACAGGTCTTAAAATTCAAATCGGTTAAAGAATTAACATTTATTCCTTCGCGGCCACTAGTCATAAAACATTTCTGACGAGTCTCAACAAATCTACTTTGACTAGTCACATTGCTCGTTAGACTCACATTGAAA
>MU204251.1:8123714-8138346 GCA_017309775.1 Paedocypris sp. Pulau Singkep | reverse complement strand
GACTATCATACCATCAGTCCCTCATTCCATCAGATCATCATACCATCAGAACCTCATTCCATCAGACTATCACACCATCAGACCCTCATTCCATCAGACTATCATACCATCAGACCATCATACCATCTGAATCTCATTCCATCTGACTATCACACCATCAGTCCCTCATTCCATCAGACTATCATACCATCAGACCCTCATTCCATCAGATCATCATACCATCAGAACCTCATTCCATCAGACTATCACACCATCAGACCCTCATTCCATCAGACTATCATACCATCAGAACCTCATTCCATCAGATCATCATACCATCAGAACCTCAATCCATCAGACTATCACACCATCAGTCCCTCATTCCATCAGATCATCATACCATCAGAACCTCAATCCATCAGACTATCACACCATCAGACCCTCAATCCATCAGATCATCATACCATCAGACCCTCATTCCATCAGATCATCATACCATCAGAACCTCAATCCATCAGTCCCTCATTCCATCAGATCATCATACCATCAGAACCTCAATCCATCAGACTATCACACCATCAGACCCTCATTCCATCAGACTATCAGACCATCATACCATCTGAACCTCATTCCATCTGATCATCGTGCCATCAGAACCTCAATCCATCAGACTATCATGCCATCAGACCCTCATTCCATCAGACTATCATACCATCAGACCATTCCATCAGACCATCATACCATCTGAACCTCATTCCATCTGATCATCGTGCCATCAGAACCTCAATCCATCAGACTATCATACCATCAGAACCTCAATTCATCAGGCTATCAGACCATCAGACCCTCATTCCTTTAGGCTATCATATCAACAGACCCTCATTCCATCACACCATCAGACCCTCATTCTATCAGGAGCCTCCCGCCATCAGACCCTAACTCTCAATCAGACCCTAAATCAGAAGCTCAAACTAGACCACCACTCCATCACATCATCAAATACGTAAAATGATGTACAAATAAGAATTTGTACAATTATTTGCGTGATATAACCTCATTTCATAAAACCCTCATTCTCTCAGCCAGTCAGACGCCCCTCCCCCCCATCAAACCCTTGGTCCCTCAGACAACCAAACCCTCATTGCAAAAGACCATCCACCTTCCATCAAATCCCAAAACCATCAGACCCTCATTTCATTAGACATCAGATCATCAAACCATCAGACGCTCAAACTATCAGACCCTCATTTCATCAGACTGTAATTATATCAGATCCTCAAACCATTAGACCATCACACCAGCAGACCCTCCCACTATCAGATCCTTAGTCCATCAAACCGTCATTCCATCAGATTCTCACCATCATACGATCACACCACCAGACCCATATTCCATCAGACTATCATACCATCAGATCCTCAAACCTGACCCCAATGCCATCACACCATCAGACCCTGAATGACAGACCCTCATTCAATAAGATCCATTAGACCATCAAACTCTCAGTGCCTCACGCAATCAGACCCTCGATTCATTAGACATCAGATCCTCAAACCATCAGACCCCTCACACTATCAGACCCTTAGTTCATCAGACCGTCATTCCATCAGATCCTCAAACCATCACACCATCAGACCCTCATTCCATCTGACCATGAGACTGTCATTATATCAGATCCTCAAACCATCACACCATCAGACCTTCATTCCGTCTGACCATGAGACTGTCATTTAATCAGATCCTCAAACCATCACACCATCAGACCCTCACACCATCAGACCCTCATTCCAACAGATTCTCAGAACATTAGACCCTCATTATCTCAGACCGTCAGACGCTCCCACCATCATACACTCATTCCTTCACACAATCAGACGCCCTTTCCATCAGAACATCAGATGGCCACACCATCGGACCCTCAGAATGGCAGACACTCATTCCAACGAGGGCAAGAAAACATATGCATAAAGGAAAACCACTGATTTGAACTACAACAGAAGCAAATGAAATATAAATAGCAGCACAACATCTGCATTTTTAAAAGACAGATGTATTCAGAAGGGAACCCAACGAGTAAAACCTGCAGCACTTTAAAAAGCAGTTACAGCGTTTTAACGTCTGAATAGATAAACCTCCATTAAAACACATGTTCCATGGTCAAGTAGAATAATCCAGGTTTCTATGGACGTATTTAATTCATGTTGCACACGTGATTCCTGCTTTTCTTATCTTCTTTTCTTTACTCTCCTGTATGTACGTTCCTTTCAGTTTTCAAGGCAGATGATTGTATGAGTGAATCGTCTTGTATAGAGAAGAGATAAAAACTGATTGCGGTGTGAGGATCAATCATTACTAGTCTAGAAGAAAGAGGAGTATCTTATACATTCAATTAAACCAGTTTTAAGTTATTAGTTATAATTTGAACAACATTATTAGGACGGATTGTTTGTAAAGAAAACACGGCAACTGATATTTTTTGTAAAGAAAAAGACAGAGAGAGAAAGCGAGAAAGAGACAGAGAAAGAGAGAGACGGTGAGAAAGTGAGAGAGAGAGAGATGGAGAGTATGATGAGAGAGACAGAGAGAGAGTGAGACAGAGAAATGCAGAGAGAGAGAGAGAAAGAGTGAGAGAAAAAGACAAAGAAAGAGATTGAGACAGATAAAGACAGATTGAGAAAAAAAAAAGATTTATTTCACTATTATTATGCCTATTAATATAAGATCATTTTAGAGGGAGATATTGGATTATAAAATGTCTAATTGTACATTTACAACTATCAATTCAATAAAATATTTTAGGGTTTCAAATTGTGCATTTCTATCAATCTATCATTATCCATCGATCTATCTATCTATCTATCTATCTATCTATCTATCTATCTATCTATCTATCTATCTATCTATCTATCTATCTATCTATCTATCTATCTATCTATCTATCTATCTATCTATCTATCTATCTATATATCTATCTACCTGTCTGTCTCTTTATCTACACATCAATCTGTTCATTCTTCCATCCAGCTGCGTATTTATCATTTCTTCTCCAATCGGTTTATTCATCAATTTACCAATCTCTCATGCTCTGCTTTTATCTATCTAATTTAATCTCCATCAGTTTATGTCTTTATTCCTCCATCTGTCCAAGAGCAACTCCAAACTAACACTAGCCATGTAAATATCCAGATCTGTCCGTCTCTCCATCCATTTATCAGGACTATCATTATTCATCCAACCATCCATTTATCACGCATGTATTATTCAAACAACAATCAACACAACATCGCAACAATCAATGGTAGTAAGTTTGGTTTAAAAACTCTTAAAAACTCTCCATATTAAAACTATGGGAAGTACATTAGTTACTTTACAAAACCCTTGTAATCTTTCTCTCTCTACACACTAAAATATCTTATATCAGTAGATTCTCCAGACGTGTTTTCTCAGCACACTTTGCTCAGACAGACACTATTCGGCGTTTAAAATGTAGTTAAAGACGCTGAAAAGCTCATAAAACTGTAAAAAACAAAAGGTCGTTTCATAAATGGACTGTGTCACACACTCTCACCTACAGCGGAAATAAATCACCGGCGAGTGTGTGAGACTGATGATGATGTTCTGAGCAGACGTGTGGCGCTACCCGCTAATCCAAACTAGCCACAATGCTGTGTGTGTGTGTGTGTGTGTGTGTGTCGCACACACTCATCTAAACAGATCACAAATAAATCACGTTGAGTGTGTGAGACTGATAATGTTCTTACGGGCAACATGTCGCGCTACAAGCTAATCCAAACTAGCAACGACAATAGCGCACTGTAAAAATATCATAGTTTAAACCTTTTTACTCTATCTATCTATCTATCTATCTATCTATCTATCTATCTATCTATCTATCTATCTATCTATCTATCTATCTATCTATCTATCTATCTATCTATCTATCTATCTATCTATCTATCTATCTATCTATCTATCTATCTATCTATCTATCTATCTATCTATCTATCTATCTATCTATTTATCCGTCTCCTCCGCCGGTCTATCTGTCTATGTGGCTGTCTAACAAACTCTTTTGCTTCCTCTCTATATTTCTATCTATTCCTTCATCCACCCATCTATCCATACTTCTCTTTACCATGTGATATATCTGTCTGTCTGTCTGTCTGACTCTCTATCTGACTGTCTATGTTTCCTATCTATTCATCCATCCATCCATCCATCAATACCGACCATCCGTTAGTAAATCTAACTATTAAAATTGGATGACAAAGATTAATATCACAATATTGTGTGTAATTTCTCCCCTGGATGGAAAAAGTTTTTTAATTGCATTTTTGAATTGAATTGAATCAAATTTTCCACACTTTCAATATCGCGTGACGGTATTCGAGTAAACAACAGACGTGAGCTCAGAGTGTGATGTCACTTTGTTTATTTAGTGAAACACAATCTGCTTCGATTCGACATTTCAACATTTCAATAAACACATTTAGTGTAAACACGACGATGTGCAAAACAAGCAGGATTATAGGAGATCAATTTTGCCATGAACAATAATCAGAGGATATGTTTCTGATCATTTAATAAGAGGTCGACCTAAAAGCAAACTTAAATAAAATACAACGTTTGAGGAAAAGACGAATTACAATTAATAGTTAATTATTTACTAGATATGCGATATAAGGTAAATATAGCTTGATTGGCTAAACCAGACGATGATTGTCACCGAGAAGCAGCGGCTAATAGCGACATATTTCTGCATGGATCACGCAGACCGCTCTGTCCATCATGACGCCGGACGCGTGATGAACACACACACTCAGCGGCCCTGTGACTCACACACTCATGTTTGCTCGCTTTGCTCTACTTTTCATAAAGCGCAGTTTCCGACACACACTTCAGTCTTATGACACACTCTGTGTAAGATTCCGAAAGTTTGGAAAGTCGAATGCGAGTAAAGTTTGTGCTGTTGTTCAGATTCGAATTTGGAAGAGCTACACGCTAATCAGTGAAAAAAAAAAAAACGTATAAAATACTGCTTTTATTCTATATTGCAAAATTAATTTTTAATCTATAGCTCGCTTTGTTTGCGTTTTGTTTTCTACAGTTTATTTGTGTTCTCCTTAGTCTAAAGCTCGTTCTGATTTTTTTAGTCTACAGCTTTTTATGATTGGCTTGTTTTTTTTTGCCTTAGCTCATTTTGATTGGTTTATTTTTGAGTCTATAGTTTGCTTTGATTGGTTTACTTTTTAGTTTTTTATATATTTTTTATATTTATTTTATTTTTTTATTTTAGTATTTTATAGCTTGTTATGATTGACTATTTTTTGATTCTTTAGCTTAATATGTTTGGCATATTTCTGAGATTATAGTTCACTTTGATTGGTGTGTATTTGAGTCTGCTGTAGCATTATGATATCATTATGATTGGCTTATTATATATCACCCACTACTACTATCAATCTGTCTGCCTGTCTCTCTATCTGTATTTTGTTCATATATATATACATGTACATTCTTCTTACATTCATCTCTCTATCAATCTAAAACCTGTTTTTACATTCAGAAACACAGCATCAACAACACTTCATCAAACCAATGACATGCCATAACCAATCATAGAGACTCTGTCTATCAGGGCAACAAAAAATGCTCAAGAACGACTTGCATCTCCAATGTTGGAAATTTTTTAATCTGCAAAGACAGTGTAAAAATACCATATTTAAAATGTTTTTGTGCCACAAAATGAAAAGTGTATGAACTTAATAGAATAAAACCTGTAAACGCGAGCCAGAAAAGCGTTAACACCGGTCCGGAGTCGCCTCAAACCAACGTGCCTTTAGTTCCTCGGAGCTGCACAAAAGGACAATTTCATTCCAATCTCGCAGCTTTTTCAGCAGAGCCTCTCTGAAGCCATTAGCGAGTTCCTTGCTCACTTTTTTCCCAGAATAGACGTAATTAAGACGTGTGATCTGCGGCGGAGGAGGACGTCACCGATGAATAATTTCACACACCGTTCCGCGCCTCATGAAAAGCATAACGAGAGCAGATACTCCTTCAGTCCTGCATTGTGTCCCGCTCAGTGCTGCGGTCAGCTAATACAAGACTCCATTTTGAACCAACTGGTTAAAAAGCACAGGAAGGGGAAGTGAGGCCTGACAGTGACGGCACCTGCCTGACGCCACGCGTGATCCTCTCCACACGCTAAATAATGAAGCACCTGGAATCCAAACGCGCCGTCCGGAGCTGATAATCATCCCGCATCATTCACACCTGACAAGAACACAGATTTACATTCACCCCAGCCGCAGTTCCTCTCCGCGTTTAATGCCCATTAAGTCTTTTTTTCTCCAGGATTTCTACACTCTCGTAGCACCTGGCGGATTACAGATTCAGAAAGCGTAACAACGTGTCAAAGAGCTGATGCGATATTTCCCCGAAAAATGGGACCGAGTTGGAAAATGAGCCGTGGAGTCAAGTCCTATAGACGCAAAAAAAACGTGGCAACCAAAATAAGGTACGGATTCAAAAATAAGTCACAACTCCAAAAAGAGCCAATCTCAATGAAACGTAGATGTTTCAAAAAGCCTAGCGATTCAAAAATAAGTAAATCAAAATGAGCTATAGTGTAGACTCAAAAATAACCCAATCAAAACGAGACAGACTGAAAAATAAGCCAATCAGAACGAGCTACAGTTAAAACTCAAAAATAGCCGAATCGGAGTACAGCAAAAACTCAAAAAAGTAGGCCAATCAAAACAAGCTTGAAAACTGAAAAAAAATTGCCAATCAAACATGTTCACAACAGGCCAATCAAAACAAGCTACAGCTCAAAAATAAGCCAATCAAAGTTGAGCTATAGTATAGACTCAAAAATAAGTCAATCAGGACAAGCTATAATTTAGACTCAAATATAAGCCAATCAAAATGAGCAATAGTATAGACTCAAAAATAAGCCAATCAAAACGAGCTATAGTAGACTCTAAAATAAGCCAATCAAAACAAGCTATAGACTCAAAAATAAGCCAATCAGACACCTGGATAAGTCACACATTTAAATTGACAATACTTTTGATATAAAGATATCTGAAACATTAATTCTGAAACAGATTCGCTGATAAACAATCGCCATGTGAAGGATCTTTGATGAACGTTTTCAAAGTTTTTAAGACATACAGACACATCACATTTTCTTTTTTACTCAATTTGCCAACTGATACATCGCTGCAATCTAAATATTGACCTGAATTCTAAGCAGAAGTCAACGACGCTACAGTTTGTTAATAAATGTCCAGCAACTAAATGTTGCACTCAGCAAAAAGGCAAGTTCATTTCCAAATTAAGCCCCAGTGCTGGAGGGGGTTTGTTTATCCAGGGGGACACACACGAGACAACACAAATAAACTGAAGGGCCAATCCAAAATACTCCTGCATACTAATAATATTAATACAAACAGATAAGGAACAGAAATAAACATATTTCATATTTCTAGATGTTTTCTTAATTACGGTATTTGACTGATTTCGCATCGGTACTCCAAAATAAAGCCAATGCAATTTCACTCACGCAGCAGGTTAATTTAGAAACAATTTTGATTTGTCATTTCCAGATGACCTTACGCAGGGCGGTTGAAGTTGAGCAAAGGGCCGCATGTGGCCCCGGGGCCCTGTGATGCCCAGGTCTGTGCTGGCGAATCATCTGGAGGCATGATTAGTCAAGAGTGAGCCGCTCTAACTTTCAGAAATGCCGCATCACCAATACTTCACCAACCCAATGACACGCCAATTACAGCAGCACAGTGCGTGTGTGTGTGTGTGTGTGTGTGTAGCAGCCCGGACGCTTTCGATTCTTTGATCGCACAGGAAGTGATGTCACGTTCGAAGCCCATGGCTGATTACCAATGAGTGCGTGATTCCGCACGCCTGTGCAAACGCATGGTAATGAGCTTTTATTTATGGAAACATACATTCAACACGATGCAGCAAGTGCGCTGGGAATATTTGACATGATTTGCTGTTGCGGTGGACAGATGTGATTCGGTCACATGACAAAAGGGGACAGGATGAATGTAATCTTAATCTAGAAAAAAAAAATTAATCTTACACTGAGATTAAAAACTCCCGTATTCGGACGTGCTTGCGTGAATCGGCGCGTGCAGAAACTCGCGTGAAATCGGCGTCTGGGTTAAAACGGGCCGTTCCACATTAGTCACCGGTGACACTGTATTCGCGTTGATCTGAAACCAAACCAATTTACCAAAAAAGCCTCGTGTTTACGATAAACGCTAAACTGATGGTGTAAAGTGGGCTTTTAAACCGCTGATCGATTGGACCTGCCTCAGTCGGTTACTGCGACTAACAGCCGTGAATAAACCCGCTAACTGGCCGGTCACCTTCTGAGGTAAAAAAAAATATATAAAGAACTGACAGAAAAATGGCCATATTTACGGCCACATCGCTGCATTTCCCCCCGTATCCGTACGCTGTTTCGAGGGACCGAGAAAAATCCAAGGGGGAGGAAAAACTCATTTCCATACAGAAATACACAACCTGCGGGTAAAACGAGCAAAACGCGTAATCGAGCACCACATCTCACCTGCGACCGCAAAAGCTGACGGAGATACGGCGGAAAATCTCACATCCGTCCTGGGGAGGCGAGATGCGGAGACGCGGGAAATCGCTGCGAGAAATCGCCACCGCGCTCAACAGTATCCGGCGAATCCCCGAGAAGAGAAGAGCCCGTCCTGCAGTGCTGAAAATCCCGCAGAAGAGATGTGGATCTCCGGCGGCTGTTGTGTGTCTGTCTCTCGCTCAGTGTGTGTGTGCGCGTGTGTGTGTGCGCGTGTGCGAGCGCGCCGTCCTCTCCAGCAGCTCGTGCGGGTTTATTGTGTCGAATGAATCTCTGCGGCCGGAGGAGACGGAGCGACTGCATCAACCCTTCCCGTGATGAGAATCTCGGGAGGAAAATGGAGAACTTCTGCGGCGAAACGACGGTAAAGCACGTCAAGTGTCGCTAGTGGCCGACACGGTGAGACCGGGATCTGCGGCTCTCGGAACCGCTGTTATCTGGGACCAGCGTTACTGTCATAAATCCTGTTGACTCAACACACACACACACACACACACACTGCGATCTCGCTGGTTTTTAATAAAAATGTAAACAAACGCGGGGAGTAAATGATAAATGGTGTTTCTTGGCCACGAGAGTCTGGACGTGCTGCACATGTCGGCAAAAAACGAGTGAAAAAACGAGGTATGTGACGGAAAAAGGGAGGCAGGGGGAGTGAGAGAGAGAGAGAGCGCGCGTGTAAAAGAGGAACAAGATGTATAAGGAGAAGAGAGAGAGAGACAGATGTGTTTAAGAGAAAATAGACGTAAACGGAGACAGAGAGAAAGAAGGAGGAATGAGATTCTAGAGATGTAATGAGATGCTAGAGAAAGAGAGAGTGTGTGGTAAGATATAAAGATAAAGGCTGAGAGAAAGTGTTGAGAAAATAGATGTAAACGAGGCAGGGAGAGAAATAAAGAAGAGAGTGCAAAAGAGGAATGGGAATTTAGAGATTTAATGAGAGACAGAGCTAAAGGGAAAGAGAGTGGGAGATGCAGGGAGGAAAAAAGGAGATGAAGAGATGGTGGGAGAAGAGGAGAGAAACAGAGTGTCAATGATGGATAGAAAGGAATAGAGAACAAAAAAAGAAATGTGCAAAATAAGATCTATAAAGTGTGTGTGTGTGTGTGTGTGTGTGTGTGTGTGTGTGTGTGTCTAAAAGAGCCAGTGTGAAATGCAAGGCAGAGTGAATGAGTGTGAGAAGAGAGAGGAGATGGAATGAGAGAGAGTTAGAGAGAGATAGAGAGAGAGAGAGGGGATGACGAGTCCGCGTGAGGACGAGATTCAGCTCAGATTCAATCAGATGTTCAGTGCATCAGTGGAGTTTACCAAGTCAAGAGTCACGATCACTAACACAATCAGCCTCGGCGAAGACGCTGGACGTGAAGTCGCCGCAGACACGAGCTGTGTGGGTTGCAGAAAGCCGTTGCTTGATAAAAGAAGGAGAAGATGGGTGGTGAGGGGGGTGGTGGTGGAAAAAAAAAGCACAGACTTGCCTTGAAGGACCTCAGTCACACAGCATGAATGTCAGAGATTTGAAGGACTTTCTCTCTTCACATCCACTCAGCTGCACCTCACCACGGCCTTGAGATCTCAGAGATGTAAAGAGCCTCCCTCCATCCATCAGCCGCGTGTTTGTGTCCCTCACGTGCCTCCACTTTCTCTCGTCGATGTATGGATTAATGATTAGGGGCCGCCATCGACGAAGCCTCGTGCCGCTTGAAAGTGAGGCGACGCAGCAGATCGAAGCCACTGGTGACGTGAACTTCAGACGCGTGAAGACGTGATTGATATGTCATCTCGGACTTCAGCTAGCAGGTTAAATTAGTTATTGACCACCTGCAGACCCGCATCATCAGATGGAGGGTCCGGGCAGCGAGACAGATTATTGCATAGATCATTACGTCCCGCCACATCATCAAACGCCGCTCTCTGACTGGTGGATCTGCCGACGCCAGGCCCCAGAGAAATTGCCCATGATTCCCTGCCACGCTACTGAGCCACAACTGCATCTAAATGCGAATCCCACAAACAAGCATCTGCAAATCCGGATGAGTGACAGGCCAATCGCCATGGAAACACAGAGAGATGCATAAATGCCACGGCATTAGCTCGCCGGGTGTTGGGGGTTTTCTGGATTGGGATTGGGGTGATTTATGGATTGGGAGAGTCGGAGTGTCGGGAGAGGGATGACGTAAACCAACCTGCTGACATTTAAACCTTTAAACGATGATTAAACTCGTCCGCTGAATTCAAAGATGCTTTCTTCCTAAACGCTTCTTTCAGACACACAGCGGATGAGCTTTCTTCTCACTCCCTGTTCTGATGAAGCTGATGTGCTCCTGATGTGGTTCTCCGCTAGAACAGCGCCACCTTTTTATAATTTAGCGGCCGCATTCGACTTTGCACTCTTAGGCCACGGCGTGTACGAAAATGAAATATCGATGATTCAAATGAGTCTTGTTGCTGACAATAAGTGAAAAAGTAAGAATTGTTAGACTCAGGATGCTTTTTTTTTTGTTCAAAGTGCGATGTCTGAAGTTTGGGAATTATTTGGATTTCTCACATTTAGTCTCAGCACCAATTGATGATGATGATGGTCTGTCATGAGATTCGTTCTCTTCATCATGAACAAATGGTCATCGTTCCATTGGAATCGAATAGAATTGTATCACTAGGTTACAATCGAATTAGTAGCGCTCCTCCGTTTGGTGTGAAAAGATAAATGTGAAAACAAAAGTTAAATATTAGTCATTCTGATGATTTTCACAAGTTTGGTGTAAAACTCCTACAAATGTAGGCGAAAGTCCTACAAATGTGACCTTCAGACATGTTTCAAGGTCATGTTCGATTGAGAGGTCTTCTAATATTACTGTAGTACATTAAGGGGTTGGGCGCTGTACCGGTGTGAACGTGAATTGTGCCAGGACATGGAGTTTGCAATACCGTGGACAATTCACATTCATGAATAAACAGTATATACGTATATACATATATAATGACAAATGTAACAAACTTGTTTAGTTTCAATTCTGAACACTGCAGATGATGTTACGGAGGCATTGCTAATCAGTTCGCAAGATCTGGAGAAGTGAACAAGATGAGCGAATACACTGAAAGTCCGGTTGAAGAAGTCCCAGTGCTATGCAAATTTTGTCGCCACGTTGTTGTTGCTCCAGTTCTTAAAAATACGTAATTGTCCCGTATTTGAGAATGAATTGCGCGTCTCGTTTTGAAACAATACAGAGTTTGATAAAGTCCCATTTTTTTAAAGCAACGTCTCAAGCAAATCATCCCACACGCATTAGACTCCTCCTTTCCTACGTTTGATTGGGTAATACTCAACTATGAGTGATGCTTCTCCCGATTACCCACACATCTCTTACTTTGAAAAAAAGGTAGAATACAAATTTTGCCTTTAATGTAATAAAGTCTACTAAAATGTAACATCCATTTTTCCCCCCAAAACCGTGAAAACGTTATAATACCAACGTCGTCTGGACACTAGCAAATGTCGTAATGTGTATTTTAACTCATATCGTCCAACCCTAGCGTACAGTCAGAAACTCCTTCTTCCAACTGGGCTAAAATCACTTCCGGGTCTGGTTTGGCCCACGGGCCTTAGGTTGGGCATCACCGTTTGGAAGAGTCCACCACCTTTCGGTCACTGATGATGGCTTTTACAAAGTTGGTCCATTAATCCACCCATTTTCCATCCATTTATATCATCTGTAAAAAGCTGAAGCTTCTTCTAGTATCTGGGCTGACGGAGGGATCGTTCTCCTCAATGAGCTGATGATGACAGTTGAAAGCAATTCAGTGGATTTGTTTTTCTCTTTTCATCTCCTGTGAATCAGCTTCATCCGTCTCATCCTCTTCCTCTGCACTGCTGAAGATCCCTGGAAGAAGCGGATGAGCCTGGTGGCGCTGCGGACTCCATGTTTCCGTGCGGCTGATCAGTAGTCTGAAGGCACCACGCGCTCAAGGTGCCTTTCCTGACGCTGCCACGCTGAACCAGCTCACGTACCTTCATCCACCGCAACACGCTCCACCTGCACAAGGCACAGGCCATCACGCTGGAAACACAAGCACTTCATTACCTCCTGACATGATGCCGAGACGCGGGAAAAACTGATAGTTCACTCTCCACTCACAGACTCGATTCAGCAGAGCAGAATTCATGATGTCTTCCTGCTTTATCAGCTTCAGATAAGAGCTTCACCTCCAGAAGATCACAGCGCATAGTCTACTTCACAAACAGGAAGAGAGAAGGAGAGAGAGGGAGAGAGAGAGATTAAGAGCGGGAGGAGAGAGACCAAGGAAGGTTCTCGAGAGAAAAATAGAGAGAGAAAAAAAAGGGAGAGGAGAGAGATTAGGAGCGAAAGACAGAGACAGAGGGAGGTTGAGGAAAAAGGGAAAGACAAAAAGAGAGAAAGTAGAGTTAAGGAGCGAGCATATGAAAGAGTGAAAGAGTAAAAGAGACAGACATACATTGGGAAAGAGAAAGCAAGAGAGAGACAACGAGAGAGAGTGAGTGAGAGATAGAGAAATAGACCAAAAGATGTACGATGTAAGGATAGTGGGAGTAAAAGTGGAAGAAGAGAGATACACATACATTAAGAAACAAAGAGTAAGAAAAAGGAAGAAAGAGAGAGATAAAACGAGGGAAAGAGAGATGGTAATTGAATACTACATAATTTGAATAGTATAATAGTAAATAAAAAGCACAAGAGAGTAAGAAAAAGAAAGAGATGAAAAGAGGGAGAGAGATGGATATTAAAGAGAAGGAAAGAGGGAAGAGGGAAGATAAACAGAGGGAGTTAGAGAGAGAGAGAGAGAGAGAGAGAGAGAGAGAATTGATATTTAAAAAAGGAAATGAGAGTAAGAAAAAATGAGGGAGAGGGAAAAATAGGGAGAGACGGATGGATTTCAAAGAGAGGGAGAGTAAGAAAGAAAAACAAAGGGAGTAACAGTGTGACAGTGTGGGTTTATCTTCAGTAATAAAGGAGAATAAAAAGGAGAATTTTAAAAGTTATTCTTTCTTTAAACAAACAGAGGTAACGATGAGATGTGTCACACTGTTCTCCTTGTCTCACTCTCTGTAAACATCAGTGTGTGTGTGTGTGTGTCACATTTTCACTGCGAGAGAAGACAAAGTGAAGCTTGCGAAGAATGAGTGAATGTCATTGTGAAAGGCAAAATGTGAGTTATGTAAAGCGCAGAGATGAAGCACAATAATGTTACACTTTGTATTTGTAAAGTAAAGTGAGTGAGATTGTAAATACCTTGTGATTATATTTACGGGATATTACACACAGGAACACACACACTAGAGCTGCCAGAGTAGCTAGTTTGGTTAGCTTGTAGCGTCAGAGCGACACCAATCTCACACACTTACAGCTCAACATGACTTATCTGTGTAGAAAGCAGTGACACACACACACACACACACACACACACACATTTTTTTCACATATTAGGTGTTCTGTGATTATTTTGAAGAACACGTAAACTGTTAGCGACCTGGGCTAACAAGCGCTCTCTGCACTGTGGTCCAGTTATACACAACGATAAATGTTTTAACTTGCTTTTCGCTTTATCTGGTGTTGTTTTAATTGTTTGACACATTTTTGCCCTTTTATTGTAACATTTTAATTACGAGAATTAACATGTCAATGAAAAACCTCGCCATTAACATTGTTTATGTAACCGCGCAGCCATAACACACACACACACACACACACGCACACACACACATACATTCATTCTTTCTCTCTCTCTCTAACACACACACACATACACACACACACACACACACTATCACTCTCTCTTTTTCACACCACACTCAAACACACTCTCTATCGCAGACAAACCCACACACACACACACACGCACTCAAGCTCTATTTTCACACACTCACTTTTCATACTCACTCTCTCTCTCGCACACTCACACTCTTCTTTTCACACACACGCACATACACACAGACTCACATTCACACATACGTACGTATCTAACAGTCTTTCACACACACATGCACGGTGT
>MU204251.1:8113714-8118714 GCA_017309775.1 Paedocypris sp. Pulau Singkep | reverse complement strand
TGTGTGTGTTTGTGAGAGAGAGATAGAGCTAAAGGTGGTGAGGAGTAAGAATGAGAGAGGGAGGGAGAGGGAGTTTTGAAAGAGAGTGATGAGAAAAAGATAGAGAGAGAGAGAGAGACAGAGAGCGAGAGAAATGAAGAGTGTCCGAAATATATGTTCTCTATATTTTAACCATCCAAACAGTGAAGAGAAACACACACACACACACACACACACACACACACACACACACACACACACTTACAGTACATACAGTACACTCTGCAATTCTCTCTCACTCTTAATAATAACACTAACACACACACACACACACACACACACACACACACACACACACACACACAAACACACACACGCCTAGGCCTATCTAGCTCTAGGCCCAGGATTAGAACCTGCAACACATATTCAATATCCAAAGTAATAATTACATATTAGTAATATAATTAGAAAGGAAACTATGCAAAATACCCACTCCAGAAAGCAAAATAACCCTAAATTCCAACGTAAAAACTCGAGAAAATATAGGAACCCTAAAGGTACACGAAACACGTGAGAAGCGAAAAACGTGTTCATAACGTTTATACTGGTTAAGAGTGGAATTCAAAGCAGCTTTGATAACTTTTCAGAATGTGCAATAAACTGAACAAATCGCTTACCTGCAATTCACACCGCAGAACAGAACGATTCCACTCAAAATTAATCGCTGAAGACGTAGACGGTACCAGTGGCCAGCAGAGGACGCTGTCGCTCCACCACACACACACACACACACACACACACACACACACACACACACACACACACACACACACACACACACACACACACACACACACACACACACTCACTATTTTAGGTCGTGTCTGTGGCGTCCTGACGGATTTTATAAATTCACGAAAAGGTTTTCACGCTTCTTCAAAGGAGCGTTTACACGTATAAGTAGGTTCGACACCCGTGCTTTCAATTATTTGAGAATGAAATTGCGTGTCCCGTACCGGACGGCTATCCCGTATTTTTTTAATCAATATTTTAAAGCAGCATCTCGTGCGAATCATCTAACACGCCGTTTATGAAGACGTCACCCTTTCTACTTTTGATTGGGTAATTCCCGATGTCGTCGCGTTTGATTGGTTGTAACTGTCAGGCACAGACTCATAAATATTAATTTATTACCTGAAACGTTATAGTTAAGATATTAATTTAAAAAAAAAACCCATAAAGCCCATGTAACACAAATGAACAATTAAAAACTTTATTAAATTATCTGTCGTATAAAAATGTACAACTGCCTACTAATATTGCTTACTAATAGATAGATATTATATTATAGATAATATATTTAGATATTCATTTATTAGAAAAGCATCTCTATGACGATTCTTTTGTTACAGATTTATGTTTTTACAGATTTAATTTTTTTAATTACAGAAGTTAGTTTTGCACCATTGAAGCATATTAAAGCATGTTCCTTTACCTCCGAGAAGCCTAAATTAGTGAGTCTAAATTAGTCTCGAGGCCGCACCGGTTGTCCTCCTTTTTGGAAATCCAGATATGGTCACCCTACTCTTAGCTTGAGCAGGTTGTGACCTCCGCATCAGTCCCATCAGAGCCACGAAGATCCATGCAACCAGGTGAACTCACTGCTGGTTATTCAATCCACAGACCAACTCTCCAGGGAATGAGGTCAGAGCTCCTTCTCTCCTGAAGAAGAGCCGCTGGTCTTCACCTCCACTCATTTTCCTGGACTGGAACAAGATCTACTGGCTCCAGAACTTCTCATTTATTTTTATGTGGTTCTCTGGCGGCCGTCCACCGTGACGGAGAGCCAGAAGAACCCGGATACTGCAGGAACTCCATCAATCAGTCCATTCCGCTTTCATAAAGCTGCACAATCACGTCTTTCTGCTGCGTTTGGCCTCTGGTTCTTCGTTAATTCAGCCATTCAGATCCAGCGAGAAGACCCTCACAAACTCTCTGCTTCAGTCCACAGACACACTCTCCATGGCTCAACACACATCCACACACCTCGCGGCTGGATGTGGTGCTCACCGTTTGGTCATCCTGGAATTTCATGTATTTTTGAATGATGGTTGGAGATAAGCCGCTTTGTTTTCCATACTCTAGCTTTTTACAGAAAATCCACATTTCTAGCAGTTGCCAGCAGCAGAACTTGGCTACAGACACGTTGCGTGCAAGCTGTGGCAGAAGATCTGCATGTTCTTTCAACGGTGATCACCAGAGACGATTAGAATTGATCTACATGTAGGAATGATGAGCTCAGAAGGATCATCACCAGCAGTCGTCCACAAAGACAATCTGCAGTGATCTGCTGAGAAGGACGGGAGGAATCTACAATAAAGAGAGCCAACAGAAATGATCTATGAAGAAGATGCAGAAATTACCAGCACATTGTGGAATAGACAACGTTAGATCACAACTGTCAGGACTGTCATCAGACAAAAAAAAGCAAAGATGTTAACATTCAACAGAGACAAAGTCTATTATGGCAATCTATAAAATACGATTAGAAAGGGTCTGCAGATCAGAAGTGTGAGTGATCAGATGTGAGTGAGTGAAAATCTACAGTCAACATCAGCAGTGATCTACCAAGGGATCTACCAAGTGAAGTCCACCAAACATCCATTTGCTCTGCCAATTTACAGTATTGTACCAAGCGAACGAAGTGATCTACCAAGTAACATGAATCTACAGATCAGCAGGGGTCTAGAAGAAAGACCTGTAGTGACCTAAACATCAACAGAGATCTACAGAGAAGATTAGCAATGGTAAAGTAGATCCGTAGTGGCATAGAAAGTAAAGATTCTGTAGGGACATACAAAGAAGTCCAGTGGGTATCTAAAAAGGAACATCAACAGTGATCTACTAGAATGTATGGATCGGCAGTCATCTACTAAGTCATCTACTAAGCAGATGTGCATTAATAAACCAAAGCGTTCTGCAGTGAACTAAACCAAGAAAAAAGACAGAAAAGAAAAGTGCAGAGAAAAGAAAAGACTGACTGAGATCTACAGAAACTATAAAGACTGTGATCTATAGATCAGCAAGTAACTCATGTGAAGATTAGATGAACTGATTAACAGTAATTTACTGAGAAGATTGATAAAGATCTCTTGACTGCGTAGATCATCAGTGATCCTCAAATGAGCAGTGATCTACATAGAATCTTGATAAAGATCTTCAAATTTTATCAGTGATCTACAGAGAACGTTGATAGAAATCTTAAGAGTTGATCTGCAATGATCTACAGAGAAGGTTGAAAAGTAAAGATTGATAAAGATCTTCAGCAGTGATCTTCAGACAATATTTATGAAGATCTTCATAGTTGATCTGCAGTGATCTCCAGAAAAGATTGATAAAGATCTTCATAGTTGATCTGCAGTGATCTACAGAAAAGATTGATAAAGAACTTCAGATTTAATCAGCAGTGATCTTTTGAAAAGATGTATAAAGATCTTCAGAGTTGATCAGCAGCGATCTATAGAAAAGATATATAAAGATCTACCGAGTTGATCAGCAGTGACTAGTCAGGAAGACTGACAGATCTACAGAGATTATCAGCAGTGATCAACAGATTGTCTCGTGGATCCAGTTGCAAGGAGAAAGTTTATCAAGGACAAAATATTCCTTCCTAAGTTTATACAGGAAAAAAGGAAGCCAAAAAACATCAGGAAATGGTCCAAATTGTGTTCTTCAAACTGTGACAACTAGCCGACGGGCAAAACACGCACAAGAATTAAACAAACAAAAACAGTCTGATGATCAGAACAGTCTCCTGGGATGACGATGCGGAAATTAATGCAAGTTTGAACCTGAACATGGACATAAGGAGCTTCCACGGTGAAAGTCCACGAAGCTCTAACCTTGGGTAAGAAGCTGAGACGGAAGGCTGAAGGCGATCAGGAGAAGAGAAGATAAGCAGCGGAACAGGAATACAACGACTGACCCCCGTTCACAAACAAAACACAGACTAAATAGTGGAACTAATGAGAATAACAATTACAGATGGAGCGCAATAATAATCGCAGGAACAAGGTGTGTGTGTGTGTGTGTGTGTGTGTGTGTGTGTTTGGGCGCTGCAATGATCTACAGAGAAGGTTGATAGAGATCTACCATGCAAGATCTTTATCAGTCTTCATTGTAGATCACTGTCGATTTTTTGATCACTGCTCATCCTCTCTCAAGATCTTTATAAATCTTCTCTGTAGATCACTGTCCGTTTTTAGATGTTCTTGCAAGATCCACTTCTCTGTAGATCACTGCTGATCCATGATAAAGATCTTGATAGTGGATCAGCAGTGATATAAAAAAACTGACAGTGATCTACAGAGAAGATTGATAAAGGTTTAGAGAGTAAGATCTTCATCAGTCTTATCTGTAGATCACTGGTGATTTTCTAGATCACCGCTGATCCTCTCTCAAGACCTTTATCAACCGTCTCTGTAGATCACTATGGATTTTAAGATCACTGTTGATCCACTCTCATGACCTTTATCAACCTTCTCTGTAGATCACTGTGGATTTTAGGATCACTGTTGATCCTCTCTCATGACCTTTATCAACCGTCTCTGTAGATCACTGTCGACCTTTATATCACTGTTGATCCACTCTCATGACCTTTATCAACCTTCTCTGTTGATCACTATGGATTTTAAGATCACTGTTGATCCTCTCTCATGACCTTTATCAACCGTCTCTGTAGATCACTGTCGACCTTTATATCACTGTTGATCCACTCTCATGACCTTTATCAACCTTCTCTGTAGATCACTGTGGATTTTAAGATCACTGTTGATCCACTCTCATGACCTTTATCAACCTTCTCTGTTGATCACTGTGGATTTTAAGATCACTGTTGATCCACTCTCTTGACCTTTATCAACCGTCTCTGTAGATCACTGTCGACCTTTATATCACTGTTGATCCACTCTCATGACCTTTATCAACCTTCTCTGTAGATCACTGTGGATTTTAGGATCACT
>MU204251.1:8084754-8098115 GCA_017309775.1 Paedocypris sp. Pulau Singkep | reverse complement strand
AGAGAGAGAGAGAGAGAGAGAGAGAGAGAGAGAGAGAGAGAGAGAGAGAGAGAGAGGTGATGGCGGACGTTCTACGCTCAGCGGCTGCCGTCGTAAAAACCCGCGGCTAAAATAAACCGCTACAGATCAAAGGCTCCGCGATGCACCTGCTGCCACCGTAAATCACTCGGGGGCTTGAGGTGTCACCAGACCACCAGAGAAGAAGCCAAACATGACCACACCATCACTGACTGGACAGGAACACTTACTTTACCATTAGCATCCCGCTCTGCTAAATCTGCTAAACTGTGCTTTGTGTTAAACACTTGTAGCTAAACAAAGTCCAAACGATTTTGAAAAACACAAGGCTAAAAAAAACTTAATGAAAACAGCAGTTAGTAAAAAAAAAAAAAAAAAAAAAAAAAAACAGCGAACAACAACAAATAGCGTTTGTTTGTTTGTTTGAAACCCATGAGGAAGAGTTTATATTTGCTACATTTATATATAAGAAGCATTTAAAATGTTATATTTATATTTTGTGTAGTTTCACTTGATCAGAAATGTCCTACACGGGACATTTGGGGGGGGGGGGGGTGTCCTGTAATGATTGTGTGCTAATTTATTTACATTTTCTCTCCTTTTTCAGATGTAAGCTTATGATTTTAACTCTTAAAAATGCTTAGGATTAAAGTGAAATTAAGCGTAACCGGAGAGCAGCAATTGTGATTGGCTCAGGCTGATTCAATCCAGACGCACATTCTCTTATTTTTAGGATTTATTATAAGATTCCAATACAGCTTTCTAATTGGTCAAATAAATCCCTGAATTAATTACAAATTGCAGTCAGCAAATTGCAGTCAGCGCAAAATAAACGAATCGTAAGAGCCGTGTGAACAAACCACACCCACCTCTGGAGGAGCGGAAGTGCTTGCTGGGCGCCGTGAAGCCGCGGGTGCCGTGAACGTTGACCGCCGCCACGCGGAACTGGTACCACCTGCTCGGCCTGACATCACTCAGCAGCACATGCTCTTCAGCAATCTGAAGGTCACAGAGTTCAGGAGGTCAAGAGTACAGGTCAAAGGGTCATGTCCATTTGGCTCTCAACATGAGGCTGGAATCTAAACCATCTTGAAGCTTAAAACAGGCCAGGGACATTTCTGCTGCCCGCTATGTCCTAGAAGAACATCTTGGGAGCTTCTCAAAGGCCGCAGCAGGAGCGGGTGGACTGACCTGAGCCACGTCCTGCCACTGGGTTGCGTCGTCTTCACTGGGGTGGATCCCGAAGTTCCACCGGCGCTGAAGAACGTAGAGCACGGGCTCCACAGAGACGTTGAACCTGGACGACCAGCGCACCTCCAGTTGTCCGGAAGACTGCTCCACAAACACCAGCTCCTTCCTGGGCTTCAGAGGAGAGCCTGAGGAACCAGACACACTGTTGTGATTCATATCCACCAGTGGATGTTCAACTTCACACTGCTCCTGTGAGAGAAACCCACTGAAGATCAGCACATGAATTATACACACACTCGGTCACATTCTGACAAAAGTCTCTTAAGCAGCTGTGAACATCCTCATCATGTCTCCAGTGGAGTTCTGCTGAGAAGATCTAGAGTGGGTGCCCACACATTTTCCGTTCGCTATTCATTTTGTCATCAACTGTAGATGTTTCCCGTTTATGGTGTCATCTGGTTTGAAACTGCAGTAAACACACACTCTTTTTTCAGGTAGTAAATCGTCCGAGTTGATGGCAGACTTACTTGACCGTTGCGTTTCCACATTCATTCTCCCTGTTTATTTTCAGTTATTTTTTTTTAACTCGACTGGCATCCGACTCACATCCAGTGTTCTAGTGCAGGTAGTGAGTTTTTACTTACTCCAGCTTTCCCACATTTTAATCCCCTTTCTTACTCGCAAGCTTGCTAGAGTTTTTAAACTTTTAAACTCCCGCCATTTTGTTTATCCCAATGCCATGCAATCTACCCACAATCGACGTAATGGGCACACCTGATCTAATGGAAGGTCAATTAGTGTGTTAACAAACCCACACGGTTGATGTTGTGTGAAAGGGCAACTTGAAGGTTCTCGTCCCATCAGAAGGCGGAAACTCAACGGCATTCCAGACGTTCCACCAGTTTGAATTTATGACTGCTGGAATCGAAGAACGTTTTAGGATTCCGTTCAAGGTCTTTTGTGTTTAATGATTCCCGGCAAATCACAACAACCGTCAAAGCTCCAGCTGCAAGCGATACTCCCAAATTAAAACCATCGACCTTCAGCGGCCATCCTGGACTTCTCCAGACAAGAGTTTGTCATCAATCTCCTTCCTCTCGGCCTGATTTCCAGTAAAAGAGCCTTGAGCGTGAGAACGTGTTGGTGATGTGAAGTGCGTTGGAGATCTTTGGTGGGACCGTTCTCGCGGGGGTCATGTGATGTTCTGACATGAGCTGATGACTTGCTTCTAACTCTCAGATCTGCTCTAAACTCTTCCATGTGAAATTAGTGGCAGATTTATTAAGTAAGAGCTTTTGGGGGGAGAGCGTGGTTCTCGATGGCTTGCAGCTGTGATGAAGCGGCAGAAGTGCAGCTGGAAGCATCTGGAATGTCTCATAACTCGGCCCATCTCTGGTGGAGAGGCTGCCACTTCACACAGAGCTTCAGTGAAGATCAACCTCCGCACAAAAGGGAGAAGAACAACACAGGCCTCTGAGAACAAACTCGTGCTGACCTTCACTGCAGTTTATCACTACTTTAGTTTCTGGATCCTGTTCTGATGTTCACTACTGTTAAAAAAAAAAAAAAAAAAAAAATTAGTTCGGATCTTCTCACTATTTCTCCCAAAGCTCTGCTCACTTCGCCGCTGTTTATCTCAAGACTTATAGGTTTCTAAATCCTGTTGTGATGTTCACCACTGTGTTTCTCAAACCTGCTCCCTCACCACGGTTCACTGCTAGACTTTTGATATTTATTCTTTGTGGTATTCACCACTGTTCTTCTTCAATCTCTGCTGACCGTCATTGCCGTTTAACTTCAAGATCTTTTGGTGTCTGAATCTTGTGATGTTCACCACTGTTTTTCTCAAAGCTCTGCTGTCCTTCAACACAGTTTATAACTAGACGTTTTGGCCTTCTCAATCCGGTCCAGGTATTCACCACGGCTCTTCTCGTTGTGATGTTCACAACTGATTTTCTCAAACCTGTTCTGACCTTCACCGCCATTTATCACTAGACTTTGGTTTATGTGCCGATGTTCATCACTGCGCAAATTCAGCTGATCTGACCTTCTCATTGTCCTTCACAAAGCTCTGCTGGCCTTCACCACTGTTCAACACTGCTCAGCCAAAAAAACATGCTGATCTTCTCAAAAGAGTTCTTGCCATTCTTCTACAAACCTCTGATTACCATCTCAATCTTACACTTACATACTCACTTACATTATACCAAGCAACTTAAACTGATTCCTCATCGTCCTTCTCAAAATTCTTCAGAACTTCCCATAGATTTGCTCCATCATTGTCACCCATCTTTCCAACAGTGTTGATCTAACCATTCTTGTGCTGATCTTCACCACCACTCTTGCAAAAACTGTGCAGGCTGTGTCGAATCTAGCACTAATCTTGATCAATGTTCTCGTCCAAACTCTCCTGATCTTCTCAAGCCTGCGCAGATCTTCTCAAATCCTGACAAAACCAGTCACCAGTCCAGACTTTCAGAGAAAGTGCTCAGTTGATCTTCTCTGTTCGGTCTCAAGTGGCTGTGGTGCGGTGAGCGGCAGAGAAGCAGATTGAGTGGTCTGTGGTTTAACATCTCTAAGTGTCCCACAACACACCACTTCAAAAACCACTGGAACCACTGGAGCTTCTGCAGGCCTCTCTCTCTCACACACACACACACACACACACACACAAAGAGAAAGCTCTAGAAAGAGTGTGTCACTTTAATTGGATATATAGTCTCTTTCTCTCATTCCATCTCTCTTTTGTTCTGGCTCTGTCTTCCGTCTCCATCACTTGTTATCATCTGGTGGCTCTCAGTCAGGAACATCTGACAGTCATCTGAAGAACATGCCTAGGGTTCGATGCTCAATTTCAGCTGTTAATAGTTTCCAGCGTGGCCTGGTGAGCGATTACAGCCCTGACACCCTCATCAGTAAAGAGAGCCTCTCTCATTCCCTCTAACTCACTCTCTCTCTCTCTCTCTCTTTCTCTCTCTCTCTCTCTCTCTCTCTCTCTCTCTCACACACACACACACGGCTCTAATAAGCAGCATATCTGAGAGCAGCACCAAATCTCAACAAAAAACTGAAAGTCACTATCAGACCCTCAGATAAGACAGAGAGATAGATATAGATGGATAGACACAGAAGGAAAAAGAAAAAAAAAAATGAAAAGAGACAATAAAGACAAATAGATGGAACTTTAAAGATACAGAGACAGAGAAAGAGAGATTGAGAAGTGTCTCAAAGAAAGAGTGACCTAAAATGACATAAAAGAAGAAATAGAAAGATATATGGACAATAGAAGCAGAATAGAGAAAAAGTGTAGAGAGAGAGAGAGAGAGAAAGAGAGAGAGAGAGAGAGAGAGAAAGAGAGAGAGAGAGAGAGAGAGAGAGAGAGAGTGAGTGAGAATAGAGGCACTCCAGAGAAAAAAAACAAACAAACAAACAAACATAGAAAAAAAAAGAAAAAGCAAGCCGAAAAAAAAATTAAAGAATGAACACACTGAAAGAGTGAGAAATACACTGGAACAGAAAGACAAAACGAGTGAGAAAGATAAAGACAGAAAGTAAAAAATAAAAAGAGACAAAAAGATGGAAGGAAAAAAGAAAAAAAGCAAGCTGAGAGTAAATTAAAGGTAAAGAAAGAGGAAAAAGACAGAAAAAGAGTTGTCTCCAAAGAAAGAAAAGAGAAAGTAAGAGAAAGACATGAAGCCAATAATTGGAAAGAGATATAGAGGCACTAGAAAAGAAATTACGAAAGTGTGTGTGTGTGTGTGTGTGTTCACCTTTGTAGATGTGTTTGGGGATTTGGCAGGTGTGTCCGCAGCCGTTGGAGCAGCACTTCTTCATGCTGGAACACTCCTCGTCTTCCTCGCAGCTCTCCACACACGCCGCAGCGAATCCGCTGGCCCGGTCCGGCGCTGGACACTCCCCCGGCTTGAGCGAGCGCACGGAGCGCAGGAACTCACAGCTGGTCAGACACTCCTGATGCTTCTTAGGGAAGAGCGTCTGAAACACACCAGCACTGATGACAGGAGGCCACGCACACACACACACACACACGCACACGCACGCGCTCCATCTCCCTCCCTTTATCACGCACACACACACACACACCTACACCGTCTGCATGTGTGTGTGTGCGTGACGCTGTTGTTGACACAGCGCTTGTGACTCATGGGATGTGAGTGGCTGATGGGAACTCAGACTTTCCTTACGCACCTCACACAAGTCCTGACACTGGTTCTCCTTCAGGTCCCATGAGGCTCTGCATGGCTCCAGACACTAAAACACACACACACACACACACACACACACACACACACACACACAGACGTTGAGTCAATGTCAAGAGTGGGTGTTTTAGCGGTTCTCTTTTTTTACACTGATAAATCAACCCAAGTCTGGACCCATTTTAAAACACACACACACACACACACACACACACACAACCCAAAGAAAGAAGAAGCGAGATACAAAAACAAAAAGACAAAAATGAGAGAGAGAGAGAGAGAGAGAGAGAGAGAGAGAGAGAGAGAGAGACAGACAGACAGACAGATAAAAAGACTAAGAGTGAGAGTGACATCGAGAGTGTGAATGGTGTTTTTAAACACAATATGTAGAAATGGAGAAAAAGAGAGAGAAAGAGAGACAAGAGAGATAGACAGAGTGAGACAAGAGAAAGAGAGACAAGAGAGAGAAAGAGAGAGTATTAAACCAGGATGTGTGAAAATTGCTGAACACAGAAGCTCCAGAAGGTCTTGAAGACACAACAACTCTCAAATTCTCACGAAAGGGAGAGAGACAGAGAGAGAGAGAGAGAGAGCAGACCGCGTGTGTGATCAAAGAGTGAGAGAGAGAGTCTGTGTAATATCTGCTCTATTATTGATGAACCAGCAGAAACATGTATGAATTAAACATGAGTTGAAACTGATGCGTTTGCGTTATTTATGAGACAAAACTCTCTCTCTACACTATAAGACTCTCTTAGTCTTCTTAGCTCTCTCTCTCCTTCCCTCCCTCCTACTATACTTCTTCTCCCTCTCTATAACTATTGGCCTCCATCTCTAAGAATTGTGTCGTAGAAAAGTCTCGAACAAAAGACGACAATCTCTCTGAGACCGTAACCCTAAAAGAATCACATTATAGAATTAATTTCTTCCATCACAATATGCCTAATTTCCTGAGAAGGAGAGAGAGAAATCAAATGATGAAATGGAGTGAAATGAAAGATCGAGGAAAGCAAACGTTAAAGAGGGAGGAGGAGAAAAAGAGCAAGAGGGAGGAGACGGAAATGAACAGAGATAAAATGGGCAGAAAAAGTAGGGGAACGAGAGAAAGCAAGAGTGTGAGAAAAAAAACGATGAGAGAGCGAGAGACTGAGTGAGGGGGAGTTGAACAGATAAGCAGCAACAGAGGGAATGAAAGAGAGTCTTCAAAATAAAGGAAGAGAAAGTCTGTGAGAGAGTGTAAAAAGCAGAGAAAGAGAGAGACGCGAGTGAGAAAGAAGCATGAGATGAATGGAATGAAAGAAAGAGTGTCAGAGAGTGAGTGAGGAGACGTAGTGAGCGAGATACTGAAGAGGCAGAGAGAAAAGAAAGTGTGGAGAAAAATAGGAAGAGAGAGACGGAAAAAGACAGACAGATAAATAACAAAAAAACAAATAAAAAGTGGCAGAGTTGAATGGAAAAAAGAAAAGAAAAGACAGAGTGAGAGAAAAAAGACAAAGTGTGTGGGAAAGAAGCATGAGATGAATAGAAAGAATGAATGAATGTCAGAGACAGAGTGAGGAGACGTAGTGAGATAGATAGAGAGACTCTGAAGAGGCATAGACAGAAAGTGTGGAGAAAAACAGAGGAAGAGAGTGACAGAAAATACAGAGAGGGGGAAAAAAAGAGGCAGAGAGATACAGACAAATAAAGTCAGAAGAAAAAAAGAGGCAGAGTTAGATGGATAGAGGGAGAGAAAAAAAGAGTGAGAGGAAAAAGAGAGTTAGCAACAGAGAAAAAGAAAGAAACTAATTTAAGAAAAAAAAGTACAAAAGTAAAGAAAGAAAGAAAGAAATTAGATTACATAGACTGATACAAGGAGAAAGAAAAGAAACAGAGACGAGAGAGCGTGAGAGAGAGAATAGGCAGAATGAGAGAAGGAGAGAATGCGGGTGAGCGCGAGCGTTGAGGAGAGAGGGGGAGAGATAAGGAGCGAGAGGGAATGATGGAGTGAGGGAAAGACATTGAGAGGAGAAGCGGAGAGAGAGAAACTGAAGCTGTATTAATCATCTCTCCTCCAGCGGCTCAGTTTTCCGCTCATGACACGACGTCTCAGCAGTGAGACTCATCAGAAGGGCTCAGATCTCAGATAAGGTCCGTCTCCGGGGGGACGCACGTCTGATGCGCTGCACACCAGCGGCCCCCCAATATTTCACAGGTGCTGAAAGAGACGGGCTGGGAAAAATCCGCTGCGTTTCCCAAGATATTACGCTTTTCCCAGTCGCCACTGCTGAGTAATGAGCTCCAAACACACCAGCGACACGCCAACCGGTTCTCACACACACACACACACACACTAATACTATAAATACCTACAAGTCAGTTTCTGTGTTTTGTGAAGTTAAAGTATTAAACTACAGTATTGCATATGAAGATAAACTTCAACACATTAAAAAAAGAAAATGCAAAAAAAAGAAATGGCATTTTTTTCCCTGGTCAGGAAGAGCAATAGTAACTAGTAAAGATAATTTGTTTTCCTGTCTTTGTTAAAAGAAAATAAATAAATATTGAAATTTAAAATTGTGTTACGTTGTTATGGTGTTACAATAAAATAAATTGTTACAAAAATGTTACATTGCTGTCGGGTGTAACATTAGATAACTTAATACCTTATGTACGCAATTAAGCACCAATTTATTTTGAATTTTCGACGCTCAAAAACATGTTGGGTGCTTATAATCGTTGAAAGTCAAAACAGTCAAAAATGAAGAACACCAGCAAAGAGTAAAAAAAATCCAAGGAACAGACACAATCAAAATGCTGGGTCGCTGCACAGGGGATAATAATCCTCTTCACACGTCATCAGATAAACAGAGAGCTCGAAACACTAGTACTGGAGTGTGGAGTCTGACTGGAGAGCAAAGGAATTTGGGAAATGAAGATCCTGACCACTAGAATTGACTTTTTGTCATCTTTCATTCAAGTAAAGCAATATAAAAATGACACATTCTGAAATCACAAGTAAAATTTGAGAAAAAGAAAAAAAAAAAAAAAAAAAAAAAAAAAAAACAGTATTTTAAGAACCAGAAATTTTTTTTAGAATTTGTGCCTGAATAATCAGGGGGGTTCTTACACTCAATGTTTGTGACATTTAAGATGGTCATATTAATGGAACTGCCTTGACATAAAATAAAAGTTATATGTAATCAAGTTTCTCATAATAGACGTGTGTTAAAAACTTTTGTCACATTAAACGTCGCCAGTTCAATAGAGATGTGTGTGACGTTAAAGGTCTGTTTGCAATTAAGATTTATTTTAAGAGCCTTCGTTAAAGGCGTGTTACCTTGATGTGTCAAAACAAACACAATTCCATAAAAATGTGTTTCAAAAAAGATGTGCGTGTACCATAAATGTAAAGTTGTGCTGCATTAAAAATGCGTATTACGTTAGAATGATTGATTCTAGAAAGGTTAATAGAGAGTGTTGCGTTATAATTGTAAAATCAATTAATAATTAAATGATAGTTTATATATGTAATTTATTGGATGGGGGGGGGGGGTTTGCATCCGTTCACCATTTAACAGAGATGAAGACCAGCAGCATGATAAATGAAGCGGTCAGTGTTGCGTGTGAACGGCTCTTCACCACCCACCGTGATGAGTGATGAGTCCAGCAGACCCATCTCCAGCGGCCACACACACACACACACACACACACACACACACACACCAGCCAATGACACTAAAAGAGCACCTCCCCAAAAATGAAAACTCTTTAGTTATTAGAAAAAATACACCACATTTACGCAAATAAAAGCATCCCCCTGATATTTCGGGCACACAAAAAATATATAAAATATATAAAAATATATATATTTATATAAAATATATATAAAAAATAGTTTTTTACATTTCTGGTTTAATTACGTAAATATTCTCTTAAAAATACATATTGTTCTTAATTTAACAAACCTAACTTGTGACTCGTATTATTTTGATATTGTTTTACTTAAATAATAGATAACAAAAAGTCAATTCTAGTGGTCAGAACTTCATTTCCCAAGAGCCTTTGCTGGGGTGCACCTCACCTGTCTATCCGACGCCGTGTGAAGAGGATCGTAGCGAAGGATTATTGTTTAGCAGAGCAAATGATTTGATCGTGTCTGTTTTTTTTTTTTTTTTTTTAATTCTTGCCCGCGTTCTTCATTTTCGACTTTCAACTCTTTCTGCGATTACACATTGGACCCATGTGTTAGCGCTAAGCTAAGCTACCCGGTCGTGGTTTGTACTCTTTGTTTGTTGTAAAATGAATGATTGTATTTAGTTTAATGTCACAGTGTTATTTTGTCTCTTAAGTGTTACAGCGTGTCTAATGTTGCTTCATTTCAGACGACGTGTTTACCGTTTATTTGTGATTGCTCCTGACATTAAATGTGGAAGGGGCCCTCATATTTCTTTCATATTTACCCGCATATTTCGGTGGTAAGTTTTTAAGCATCAAAAATGTGAAAAAAGGGGTGCTTATATTCCAATAAATGTGGTAGCTAATGAAATCTTCTTCCGTGGCCTGTCCAAGCTTCTCTCTGACCCCTAATTTGGCCTCAGAGAGCGTCCAGGTGTCCAGACCCTGGCCTGGCAAAACCAGTTCTTCAGCTTAAAGGCTTCCCATCCTTCAGGTGTTCACTACCGGATTCAGGGATTCTCGTTACGACTGGACACCGGAGAACATGGTGGCCAACATGATCCACTCATTATTGATCTCTCTTGGGATCTAGTGGGAGTGGGAGACCTCCCTGACGGAGAGCTCCATCAGATTTTCCCAGAAGACCCTGATAGTATGTTCGGGTCAGCCCAGCCCTAAAATTCCCCACCCTCAAGTTCGAGGTCCCGGTTTCCAACCAACAAAGGGAATCTTGCCCTGCCTGTGTTGGAGGGAAGAATGTTCCTCAAGCGGAGGAGTTCAGGGTCCTTGAGGGGGCTTGTCACGAGTGATCGAGGAAAAAAAACACGAGATGGACAGAAGCATTGGGGCATCAGCAGCAGTAAATCAAAAAAAAAAAGTGTGATGGATGTGGCGGTCCAGAACAGAGCGGTCAGTGGGGGAGGAATCTGAAGAGAGAGTGGGGGGAAGGGATTCTGGGAGGAATTTAGCAACTATAAAAAAAAAAAAAAAAATCAAATGTGGCAAAAGTCAATTGTTACATGTAGAAATAACCACGTTAATAAAAACAAGATGCAGCTTGAAAAAAAATGTAACATTATTAACATTGTGCTGCAATAGTAATTTTCACCAATTGACAATTACAAATGTTAAATTAGAATAAATTATGAAGAAAAATTATGAAGAAAAAAAAAATAACAATAATAATAATTATTATTGCTATTATTATTCTCATTACTAAATACAAACAGAAAAAACAATTAATTATGAAAAGTTAATCTACAAGTAACTAATCAAAATGATTGAAGAACACACACAAAACAAATCAAAATTGTGTATTAAATGTAAAGACAAAGATTCAAAAAATGAAACGATATGAATCACTTCAATAACGTGTGGCTCAATTAAATTTTTTTTTTTTTAGTTTAAATCGTATAACAAACAAGGCTATAATACAAAGCAATGAAATCTTACTTTAAATTTACATTTTACAAATTAAAAAAAAACAAATTTAAATGTTATAATTGTAATTAGTTTATTGCCATTTGTTGGATAAAATGGAGCCACTGTAAATTAAAGTAAAGAACGTAAAGTTTCCTCCTCGTGAACCTGAAACTCACCGGTCACAGTAAAACTCCAGGTGGCCGCCATCATCACCGTCTCAGACGGACCACACACACACACACACACACACACACCTAAATGTGTTTCTCAACACAACAATTTAGCTAAAACTCTCACACCGCATGTTAAGACCAAACTAGACAAGTGTGTAGAACAATGTTCTGGAAAAAATCTTTTTTTGCCAAATTCTATTAGACCAGCCCACTTTTCTGTAGACCCTCCCACAGACACTGATTGGCGACCCCATCTTTTCAACTTCAGCACCAACCACATCACAAATGCTTCCGAATTTTCCGGTAATATGGTTATGAGTGGAATGCTGTGATGAAGATAGATTGCTTTGGCCTTAAGAGGTCCTCAAGTTATTGATTTCATAGTGCAGACAAACCTACAATCAAATATTTTTTAATGCTAAAGTAAAAAATGACTTGCATATAGAATATCGTTAAGCTCAGTCAACCAATATTTTACATACATTCATTCAAAAGATTATTTTTTACCTTTTAAACAAAGGGTTGCTACCGACCTGAGACATTTTTGTTGTTGTTTGTGTTTTCATATGTGCCTCTAAGTTCAGCATTATCTATCTTCCTTTACTATCGTGAGATATTTTTACTATTATTATTATTATTATTATAAAGCAATACAACGACTGTCCTAGTGTGTGCGGCCTTACATCACGTCTTAAATCAGCATTCCTTCACACTTAAAACCACATTTACACCTCCTTCGCTGGGACCTTTTCGAGTGGGCGGAGCTCTGCATTTCTGAATTGAAACCTGAATTTTAACCCTTTATTACTTAAAAAAAAAAAGTGTTTTAATGAACATGCTCATTGTAGCTCATAGCGTCTCGCATTGAAAACAAACGACTTCACATCTTGGTCTGTTTAAAACAAACACGGCACTTGAACTCGGGTGAACCAGTGTGCCAGACGGGAGACCCCTGAAGAGGTGGTCTCGGCTCAGTCTGACCACAAACCAACTCTGGTACATATCACAAGTATGAGACACAGAAAAGGCCACAAGTGAGGCGTCATGGCCGAGAATGACAGGAACCAAACGCCAGTGGCCAGGAGTGAATAAAGGAGTGTGTGTTAGCATATAGCCTGAGATCATTTATAAAACAAACATAATAAAATGTGAAAATATAAAGTTCTCTTTAGCTAATAGTCTAGAGGTTTTAAACATCATTTTTTTTTTACATATATTCTCTATTTACCCTCTATACTGGTAATTTTCCAGAATAACGTACTTTATACGTTTGATGTTTATACGTCAACGATGCACAGTGCTGCTTCACAAACAAAACAACTTTTTTTTTAAATAAATACTTTATTAAATGGTGTCTAATAGTGTTTTGCACTATTAGTCTCTCGTGAGTGTCTGACCACTTTTGTCCACTTCCACGTCTCACACACTTAAGGTTTGAACACAAACCGATCTCCGCCTGAACTATTGGGGGAAATAATTTCTTGGTTTCATTCAGCAGGCGTCGTAGCTGAAGTTGATCATAACATACAAAACCCGTTTTACACAACATTTTTTGCCTTGCGGCGACACTTCTGTATAATTAATTGAACTGCCTCCAGACTTTTACAGCCCCGCCTTTTTCTAACGCACCACGACGTGACCATGTAGAGCCACGCCCAACTTTCTCAACACCAATGCGTAAAAAGATTTATTGAAATTTAAGTTCTAATTCAATCAGCCACCCAACTACTTCTGACAGACATTTGCTCAAAACGTTAATATTTTAATTCCAAGATTGCACTCGAATCGAAAGTGTGATGAATGATTTCATTCACTGCGAAAAAATGCATTTGCAAGTCAAAACCTTGCCATGCTTGTTGGCGCTTTCTCTGCCATCTTTTGCTCTGGAAGGTGTAAATTTGAGTCCAGCTGCTTGCCAGAGCGTTTTTCCATTAGTTACCGTTCCTTAATGAAAAAAAAACATGTACTTCCTGTTGCTTCCAGCGAGAACATTTCTGCACAATGAATCTTAGCTCGAGGAAAAGACAGTGTGAAGGTAAACTGAAAATGATTGATAGAGAGAGATAGGCAAGAGGAAGAGGGGAGAATAGAGAAAGCAAGCAAGCGAGAGATATATACAGATAGATGGAGAGAGAGAGAGAGAGAGAGAGAGAGAGAGAGAGAGAGAGAGAGAGAGAGAGAG
>MU204251.1:8058267-8082878 GCA_017309775.1 Paedocypris sp. Pulau Singkep | reverse complement strand
AGAGAGAGAGAGAGAGAGAGAGAGAGAGAGAGAGAGAGAGAGAGAGAGAGAGAGAGAGAGAGAGAGAGAGAGAGAGAGAGAGAGAGAGAGAGAGAGAGAGAAAGAGAGAGAGAGAGAGAGAGAGAGAGAGAGAGAGAGAGAGAGAGAGAGAGAGAGAGAGAGAGAGAGAGAGAGAGAGAGAGAGAGAGAGAGAGAGAGATTGAGACAGGCAGAAATAGAGAGAGAGAGAAAGAAACAGGACTAAAGACAGAGAGAGAGAATAAGAGAGACAAAAATTGACCATAGGTGTGAGTAAGGTGTGTGTGCGAACAGAGTAGATAATGGACAAGTTGAAAAATAACTCGATACCGAAATGTGAATTGTAGCTTGCTCTCGTTTAGGTGCAGTCACCGCAGACGCTCGGTTCTTAGTGAATGTTGTTCTATAGCGGCGTGGTGTAGCCGTGTTGCGGATGAGTTATGGCGTGCGAGCGGTGGCACGGCGGGACGGCGTTAGAGACACGCTGCCCTCGCCGCGCAGAACAACACGCCGCCGCGCCGCTCCTTTGGCACAGACTCTTTTGCTTTGACAAAGCCGACCAATGGGGGATCGGAGGAGGCCTGACCCACAGCGCCTGCTTTTCCTCGCCACGGCCTTGTGTTTTGTCCCACACCCTCTTTGGGGCTGAACAGGCGTCCAGAAGTTGTCAAACTGAAGGCCGAGCTTTCTCTCGGCGAAGAGAAAAAGAAGGAGAAAAACAAAAAGCCCCTACAAAGGCCGGAGACTGTGGCCTCCGGGGTGAATAGCGTCCGGCGGAGCGGCTGTGGCATGCTAATGAAGCGCTAGCGCTCACAAACGCACATTAGCATGACAACCGCCGGACAGCGAGTCTCACGGGTCACGCGGTTTAGCCTTCTCTCGGCTGGACGGCTGAGGGTCCACACACGGCTCCGGACCACCGGGGACAGAGCCACTGACACACACAGCGCTGCGTGCGAGACGCCTGGTGAGAGTCTGAAAGGCTTTACAAACCGATCGCTTCATTAAGAGACGCGCAAGCTGTGAGCACACGAGTACAAACACACGACAGCGCTCCATCACCACAGCTCGCAAATAAACTGAGGGAATACGACGAGAGAGAGAGAGAGAGAGAGAGAGAGGGGATACAACCAAGAATGTTTAACAAAGAATTGAGAAATTGGAACAGAGAGAAAGAGAGAGACAGAGAGAAAGTGCAAGAAGAGAAAGATAAGCTAAAGTGTCTGAGTGAGAAATAAGAGAAATAGAAAGTAAGAGCGAGAGAAAGAGAGGGAGTGTGTGTTTGATAGAGAGGGGATACAACCAAGAATGTGTATGGAAGAAATAAGAGAAATTGATACAGAGAGAAAAAGAGAAAGAGAGATAGGTTAAAACATTTTGAAGAAACACAAAGTTTGAAGGAAAATAAAGAACAACAAAGAGAGAGAGAGAGACAGATGCGTGTGTGTTTGAGAGAGATGAGATACAACACATTACAACAAATGTGTAACGGAGAAAGAAGACATTGAAAGAGAGAAATAGAGATAGAGAGAGAAAAAGCGAGGTAAAGAGAGAGCAAAAGAAAGAAAGAGACAGGTTAAACATGGAATGTTTAAGAGAAATATAAACAGAAACAGAGAGAGCGAGAGATAGAGATAAGAAAAATGGAAAGAGAGAGAACAAGCAAAACAAATGATAGAGCTAAAAAATGTGAGAAGAGTGAGAGAACAGCGCAAATAGCACAGAAACATGTGAGAGGGCAAAGTGAGGAATAGGAGTAATAAAGTAGAGGAAAGAGTGATGGAGAAAAAAAATAGAGAGAAAGGCGGAAAGAAATGGTAAGATTGAGAGAAACGATGCAAAGACAAAAATGGCTTTTATGGAAATAAAGAAGGAAATGAGGAGAAAGAAAGAGGGTTCAAATGAGGTTAATCCTGACACATTTATGCCTCTTTTCATTTGTGGATAAAGAAAAAAAGATAAAGAAAATAAAGAAGAAAGACAGAGCCGAGAGACCGGAAGAGAGAGAGAGAGGCTGAGAGAGAGCGAGAGGAAAATACAAAGCGAGAAATAGAAACAGAGACAAAAAGAAAGAGAAATACAGACAGAAGAGACAGAGAAAAACCAGGGAAAGAGAGGAAGACAGAGAGAGAGAGAGAGAGAGAGAGAGGAGAGAGAGAGAAAAGGAAAAACAGACCAACCAATAGTGTGACAGACAAATTTTTATATAAAAATAAAGAAGGAGGATAAGTGGAAGTAAGATAGAAATACAAAGAAAGAGAGTGAGAGAGGCACAGTGTGTGTGAGAGAGAGAGATAAAGAGACAGAGAAAGTGAGATACAGAGGGGGGGCGGGGGGGCAGTGAGAGACGCAAAGAGAGAGAGACCGGAGAATGAGATACAGAGGGGTGAGGGAGGCAGTGAGACAGAGAGAGAGAGAGAGAGAGAGAGAGAGAGAGAGAGAGAGAGAGAGAGAGAGAGAGAGAGAGAGAAACAGGAGAAAGAGATACAGAGGGGTAAGGGAGGCAGTGAGAGAGAGAGAGAAACAGGAGAAAGAGATACGGAGGGGTGGGGGGGCAGTGAGACAGTGAGACACAGAGAGAGAGAGAGAGAGAGAGAGAGAGAGAGAGAGAGAGAGAGAGAGAGAGGGGAAGGAGATAACGAGGGGTGAGGGAGGCAGAGAGAGAGAGAGAGAGAGAGAGAGAGAGAGAGAGAGAGAGAGAGAGAGAGAGAGAGAGAGAGAGAGAGAGAGAGAGAGAGAGAGAGAGAGAGAGAGAGAGAGAGAGAGAGAGAGAGAGAGAGAGAGAGAGAGAGAGAGAGAGAGAGAGAGAGAGAGAGAGTAAAGTGTCCCATCAGAGCAAGAAGCAGCAGGTGTTGCTGATGGGAGACACAGAGTGAAGAAGATTCTACAAGAACAACAGACGCAGGACGACCTTGTCCTCGCCAGAGTAAACCAGTGCGCTTCTCTGCTCGTGTCTGTTCTTCTTGGCTGGACTTCACTCGTCTCACGCTGAAAAGCATCTCGCCGCGGTTTCACTGCCACACCACACACAACTACACACACTTACAAAACCCCACACACACACACTCATACAAATGAAAATAGAAAACCACACACACACACACACACAACAAAATATACAAAATGACAAAATTCTGCACACACACACACAACCTCATTCGCGTAAATCATTAGGGTTTTTAATTGAGCTTCTATCTTCTCTATTTTTGCAGAGAGAAATAGGATATAAAAACAAGATGAATAGAATAAAGAGGGAAAGCATGAGTGTGATGGAGGGAGAGAGCCAGGGAAGAGAAGAGGAGAGAGAGAGAGAGAGAGAGAGAGAGAGAGAGAGAGAGAGAGAGAGAGACTCACATTGAAAAAAAAAATCTCGTTATGGCTTCATACACACACACACACACACAACAGAGATAGTATATTTTTAGATCTCTCTCTCTTTCTACCCCATTTCTCTCTATCTTCACTTTCAAACTCTATCTTTCTTTCTTTCTGTATTTTTTGTTGTTTAACTATTTGTTTTACTTTCTTTCTAACCCCTCAATTCGTCTCTTTCACTCTCTCTAATGGTCTGTCTCGTTATTTCTTCTTTCCTTTTCTTCTTTACTCTTCTTTCTTGTTGCGTTTCTGTTTATTATTTTTTGTAATTCAGTTTTCATTTTTCATTCACTCGTTTGCTACTCTTCTCTACTTCTTGTTATTTTATCTGCTTCACTTTTCCTCTCACTCTTTCTCTCGGCCATCCTCCTTCATTTTCTTTTTTGTTTGTTTCACCCACCCCTCTCTCTTTTTGATTTTTAGTCTCGATCTCCATTTTTTATGTCGTTGTCATGCCTGAATCTCTCGCTCTCTTTTTCTTACCTTTACCTCTCTCTCTCTCTGTTGCTCTCTCTCTCTTCTGTGCTGATCTAACTAGACCTGACTTGGCTTTTCGCTCTCTCTCTCTCTCCTGACCTCTTTCATCATCTCTCTTCAGCTCTTAACCTCTGTCTCATTCCGTTTACCACTTTGTGCTTCTCTTGACCTCTCTCTTTGTCTCTATCTTCCCCTTGTCTCTGTCTTTCTTAACCTCTTGCTCTGTCTCTCCATCAAAACCCTTCAACACATTTTTGACTCTCTTTCTTTTTCAAGACTGTTTTTTCAATTCTTTCTTAATTGAAGTGTTTTACCTTTGAGCACTGCTTGTGATTCTCACACCACACCAGCGAGCCGTTCCCCTGAAAACACAGAAAACACACGGTTCCATCAGTATGTGAGAGGTAGAAAGAGAGAGAGACAAATGCTGTGAATGAAAGACAAAAATTATACATGAGAGAGACAGAACTAAAAAAAGTAAAGTGGAAAGAGAGAAAGAAATGAAAAGAGAGAATAAGCAAAAGGAATGTAGAAAGTTAAAGCGAATGGCCAAAAGAAAGGGAGGTAGGTACTTGTGGGAAGCGAAAGAGGAGAAACAGAGGGAGGCAAAGAGAGATCGAAATGAAGGTAGAGAGAAAGAAATGAATGCAGAGAAAGACACTAACAAACAAAAATAAGGAGTGTAGAAAGAGAAAGTGGTAAAAAAGAATGACAGACAAAGAAGAGAGAGAAAACAAGATAAAGGGAAACAGGAGAAGACAACATTTTTACGTGAATTTTTTACATTTGCAAAGTTTAATTTGACCAGGATTTATTGATGTACGGATCACTCACATCCAAAAAATACATGGAGAAAAAGTCGTAGAAAACGAAAGAGAGGCAGCGAGGAAAAACAAGAGAGAGAAAAATAAAGGGTGGAGGGACAAAAAAGGAGAGGAAACGTATTAAAATGTGTGAGAAAGAGGGGGAAGAGAAATTGGAGACTTGAAAAACAGAGAAAGATAGTTAAAGACACAAATAGAGAGAAAGTAAAGTGAAAAGAGATGTAGAGGAGAGAAATAAAAAGAAATGATACAAGCGAAAGGAATGACGGTGAAAGCAAAAAAGTACATTTAGATGAAGAGAGTCTGGGTAAAAAAGAGTGAGAGACAGTGTGGAAAAAAAGGGAAAAACATTAAAAGATGGGAAAGAAGGTGTGAAAAGGTGAAAAGAGAAAAGGAGAAAGACGAGGAGAAGATGAAGATGGAATGAATGTGAATGAGGAAAACAGAAAGGAAAGGCAAGGAAGAAAAAAATGTAAAAGAGATTGAGAAAGAGAGAGAGGAGTCAGTCAACTTTTATTATCAATTCCTGGAAATGTAAAAACAAATACAAAAAAAAAAAAAAAAACTTTTTCTTTTGTCCTTTTTTCCAATGTGAAAGAAAAATAGAGAACTACGTTGAAAGAAAAGAGAGATAGAAAGATGGAAACAATCAATAATATCAATACACTGGTTTGATTGGACAGAATGCGTGAACTAGTGTGAATTGAAGCGCGTCACATTGAAAGTGCAGCTCAGTAGTGAGCACACTAGATAGTGCTGAACGACTGATTTAGTACCAGCTGAAATAAAGAGCCGTGAAGTGAGGTTTCGTCCCTGCGGAGGAAGAGAAGCAAAGGGCAGAATTCACGGGTCTGAGCACTAAACGTCTGCTTAAGTTCAATGTCAAGTTCAAAGCGGCGGGAAGAATGTAAATCCTGAAGAAATTCCCACTGGAACTCTGGGAAACGGAGAATCATTAAAGCTCTTAATTCACCGTCCAGAGTCGAGGAGAGTCAGATAATAGTCACAGCGAGGAAAAGAGGGGACGGGGGGTGAAACGAGCAAATGAAAAAAATGAAAGAGGGAGGCAGATAGAGAGAAAGTGAAAATGGGAGTGATAAATGATGAAAAGGCTGCAGAGAATGAGAGAGATGAACAGAAAACAGGGTGAGGGGGTTTGAAAAAGAGAGAAAATTGTTAGAGGGGAGAGAGTGGGGAACAAAAAGAATGTAAAATAACAAGACAGAAAGAAAAAGGCAAAGAAAAAATGAAAAAAAAAAATATGAAGAAAAAAAGAAGAATTGATGAGAGAATGTTAGAGAGGCAGGTAGAGAGACAGAGGGATTGTAGAGAGAAACAAAAGAGAGAGAGAACAACCAATAGAATGCCAAATATTAAGACAAAGAGAAAGAGAGAGAGGAAAAGAAGGAAAATAAAGAAAAGATAGAATGAAAGAAAGAAAAGAAGAAAGAGAATTAAAGAAAGAAAGAAAGAAAGAAAGAAAAAAAATGTTAGACAGAGGCAGGTAGAGAGACAGAGGGCTAGAAAGAAAGAGAGCGGATTGTATAGAGAAACAAAAGAGAGAGATGAACTAATAGAATGTCAAACAACGAGAGCAGGAGTGAAGGGGAAAAAGACGGGGTAAAAAAAGAAAGACCAAGACCGTACAGTATTACAAAGTGCAAATAATGAAATAACACGTAATTACAAAAAACGAGAGAGGTAGCGAGAGAAGGGAAATAAAGAGACAGAAATAAAAGTAAAGACCAAGACAGTACAGTATTACAATAAAGATGGGTACAATAAGAGATAAAGAAAGGTTAGTATTGTAAAGAGAAGGGGGAATAGATAGAAAGAACGAGAGGAACAAAGAGGATAATAAAAAAAAAATGGACAAAAACACTTAGAGTTAGAAAGTTGAAGGTAGAGAATACGGGTAGAAAGAGAAAGATAGTAGAGGGAAAACGAAGTAGAGAGCAAAATAGAAAGAAGACATAGTAAAGAAATAGAGAAATTAGCTAGAATAAGAAAGAAGAGAACTAGAGAATGTAGAGGAAGAATACACATATAAAGGAAGAAAGGAAGGTAACGATTAAGACTAATAAAAAAAAAGATGGAAAAGGCTAAGAAAAAGAAAAGTCATAAGAAGAGAGGGAATAAGGGAGAATATAAACAATGACAAAGCAAGAAGAACGGTTATATGTTTAACATTTAAAGTTTCACGTGACCAGAGTGTGACGTACAGAAATGTTATAACGATAAAACAAAATGTAATTACAATTCATGCAAATCCTTTTTCTAGTTAATTATCATATTATGCATCTTTTCGAACAAAGCAGATCAGCTCCATAAACATCAACTATAATATTTTTACAGCTAAAACATTAAAAAACTAAAAAGCAAGATTGCGCACAAACACACAAGCGCGCGCGCGTGTGTGTGTGTGTGTGTGTAGGTGTGTGTGTGTGTGTGTGTGTGTGTGTGTGTGTGTGTAGGTGTGTGTGTAAACTCTCGAATTCAGATTATTTAAGGTCAAGGCGCCTTCAGGTGGTCGTTTACATACATTTGCATATTCAAAACATTTCCACACAACCACACCAGTGTGTGTGTGTGAGAGCACGTCATGTAATGCAGATTCAGTGAGGTCGAGCGTGACCGAGTCAGAACGCCGGTCCAAACGCAGCAGAACCGACACCAGCAAACCAAAAGCCACCCTTTTCACACTGTTAAAGCCGTTCCACACGGCTCTTCGTCATCATCATCCATCATCCTGTCACACCTGTCGCCTTGAATGGCGTCCTGAAACACAGAGCTTCTCTATCACACACACGCACCTTCTCCTGACCAGCGTCCAGGACAGTTCAGCTCCAAAACTAATCAAAAACACCTGAACCAACTCATCCGCGTTCCTCTCCTCCTCGCTCCGTCTCAATCGCTTCTCTCTTTTTCTCTCTCTTACTCTCTTCTCTCACTTATGTTCTTTCTCTCAAGCTTGGTCTGGTTCTCCTTTCTCATCGCTGGCTTGTCTTCTCTTTCTTTCAATCAATCACTCACTCTTTCACTCCATGTTTAATCTCGCATCCTCAGTCTTTTTTCCTTTTCTAATCTCAAATTCAAAATCAGATTTTTATTTGTCACATACAAATTATACGTGGTAAAACATGTAGTGAAATGTGTTTTCTCTCCAACTTGAGAAAATGCAATATGAAAGAGTGAGTGAAAGAGGAGACAAAAAAAATAAGAACAATAAAATAAGAAATAGGGACAAAGAGAAAAAATAAGCCAAGTAAAAACGTCAAGAAAAAGATGAGGTGAAATAAAGGCAAAAGTAGAAAGTAAAAGGGAAAAAAGGTAGAAAGCATATAAGATAATAAAAAAGGTAAAAATGGAAAGGGTGGTGTCGTTTTTGAAAAGAGGATTAATAAAGAGAAAATGTGAAAGACAAAATCAAGTGTAAACAGAGGTACACAGTGAAAGTGAGAAGATATTAAAACATAGAGAGAGAGAGAGAGAGAGAGAGAGAGAGAGACACAGACAGAGTCAAAGAATAGAACACGGGCAAGAAAAAAAAAGGAAAGAAATTTGGCAGAAGTGATTTGACTAAAAACGTAGTGATTTGACTAAAAACGTTTCCGAGAAACGCTTCTTGCCTTCTATATTATGGACCGTATTTTAATATTTGTAGTTATTTTGTTTTTTCAGTGTATATTTTACAATTGTTTCATCTTTCTTTTTGCACCAAACAGAGAAGCAATACCAATTTCATTCTTTCTATTCTATTCCAGAAATTCAAACGACACGTTGCTCTGAAGGTGATCTAGACACAAACAGCAGCAAGACCCGAAACCTGAAGACTCACCACGTCTGAAGCTCAAACACACGTTTCCCTGAGATTCGAACCCTGGAGCGGAGGGTCGCAGGCACCGACCGAGCGCTCTGTGCTTTCATTCCCCTGCCAAGTTCCTTCATATCGCAGGCCTTTGAGGAGCAACACCGCTGAACTTCTTTCCAGTGTTTGTGTTTCCTCTGGACGGGACCCAGCGTCCCCGGGCTCGGACCATTAACCGTAAGGGCCCGGAGGAGGCTCCGAGGGGCTCAATTTAAATCCCAATCATTTTTACGAGCTCAGACGCGCCTACAGGACCCGAATGACACACCTCTGGCTTTATACGTCCACACATAAATAATTCTACACAGTCACTCTTTCTCTTCGCGTTTGTGGATTTACGGCCGGGCCTTTCCCCGTGTCTATTATGGGATGCGGGGCTCACTGACACTCCACTGTCCACCATCGCTTCAGTCTTCAGACTCGGTAGAATCAAGGCGGCCGCTTTCTTCGCCAGTGGGCATAAAACATCGTTTCGAGTCTGAATCGGAATTCACAGAGACATTTATCGAACAATAAAAGCTAAAAGGAGACAAAGAGCCTTCTAAAAACACAGAACGTTTACATTGCGCTTTTCTGTCAACATTTACATTCAGAATGTTTACATTGAGCATTGTAGCCACGGAGCTGTGAAAACGTCATGGAATTTTGATGGAGTGTCTAGAACCTACAGCTCTTACAGTATCGACAAAGACAGAACCACAGAATCCACTGGTTTGCTAGTTGTCGCCTAAAGGCAAATGGTATGATGAAAATTATTTGCATTTATTTTATTTAAAAGCAAGTTTTTGACCCCCCCACACACACCACAATTTGTTCCCCTATAAAATCGAAATGATTTGAACCTGAAAGGAGCAGCTTGTTTACTGTTGATTGATGGCGCTGTTGTTGTGTCTGAGACAGAATCACTCTAAAGTAGAAATTCAAATCCAGTGGTCTATCAATATACAGGTTCATTGACAATCGAGTTTTCTGTGATGAGTCATCAACTTTTAAATTTTACGTATGATCCTGAGATTTGAGCTGCGTAAGAAAATATCATTTGGCGAGCAAGCAAATCCCGAAGACAAACTGGATGTCAAGTGGAAGGCAAAATGAAAATTCCCAAAAATGCATAGGGAAGAAAACTACTTGAGGTTTTTGACTCTTTTCAGGATCAGTCTTCTGGGCGATTCCTTAAAACCAAGAGTCTGATGGCTGCACTTCATCTGTTTTTGATTGTCGACACATCAAGTGGTTTCAACATGCGACACCGTTTGCTCAAACTACAATTGTCTTGGTGACACAATGTTGGCTACAAAAAAAAAAAAACCATCTGAAATCCTGGATGAACCGTCCAACGTTGACAATTCTTCAGAACATTAGTGGTCTTGGCTTCAGAACCTCCGCACGTTCAAGATCTCTCCAACAGCCCCAGGATCCGGCCGTCAGTCAGAGGGCCGCAGGTCGCACCAGCTGGGCTTCTGAGGGGGCAAAGGGTCTCGGCGGAGTGAGACACTGGCATTTGGTCACCAGACTGTTTTTGCAGCTGACCAGACCTCCCATTTTCACATGAAAGACCCGCGAACACACACACTTGCGCGCACCAGAGTCCCCGGACGCTCTTTATGGAGCAGCCACAACAATCGCTTTCTATTCCTGGAGCTTCCAAGCTCTTTATCAAGTCGAGCCACATCCGCTGGACACTAGACGAATCAGATGGACATGATCTTCTCCTTCTCCCCTCCAAAGCGTTTGTAGTCGGAGAGATGTTCTTCCTCAAACCATCAGCAGCTGCGCTTCAGCTTCATCCCTGCCAAATGGCTCCACGGCGCTTTCAAGATCAGAAACGGTCATAAACGGATTCCCGAGACACGGATTCCAGCTCCTCGCTTTGGTGACTGAAGCTCCGACACCCTTCATGTGCACAACACAATGAGAGGAAAACAGCCTTGATGTGCGGGGTGAAGAACACGCTAGTGATGTCTGACAAAACCAGGATGTCAGAGCGGCAGACACAACTCGGAGCAGATCCTGATCTTCAGTCAGATGTGGTCAAAGTCCTCAGATAAAACCAGCACCAAACATGAACTCTACCACACACACACACGCGTTGCAGTTATGAAACGGCATGAGAGATAAAGATGCTTTGAAAATGAATGAAACAACACTGGCTGGTTTTGAAGAGGTCAAAAAAAGAGTGAATCTGACAATGGCGTGACACAAAAATCACCTTATTTCACACCAAAAAAAAAAACACAGTTGAAAGACAAAAACTAGTTATTCTAAAAACAAAATTGTGTACCATACACACAATCATTAATAAATATGTATAGACATACACACACACACACACACACACGTATACAGATGTGCATGTACATAAATGCATACAAGTCATATGTAAATACGCGCACACAATATAAATAAATATACACATAAACACAAACACACATAAATGCTGTACATTACACACACACACACGCGCGCGCGAACACGCGTGTGAACAAAAACAACATGTGAAGCAGCGCAGAAACCGATTCACACACATCAGCGTGAAGAAAATAATCCAGACACAAGCTCGGGCAGCTATTATTCTCCATTTACTCCCGAAGCGTGAGAGGCGAACACGCCATCCGAAGTCGACAGACAACAGCTCGGTGAAAACACATCGACATCGTACCTGCAAATGCTTGGAAGCCGCGGAAATGCGCGTGATGTGCAGGCTGAGGCAGCGCGAGGAGCATCGCGCCCGGTGAATGCTCTCGCTGAAGAACTCGTCCGGTTTCCTGGCGTCCGCGCAGCTCCACGCCACGATAATCCACACGGCGAAGACGAACATGGTGAGTCCGACATGCAGCGACGCAGCCGCGGTGAGTGCGCGCTTCCCCCGCTGCAGCTGCAACTGAAGAAACTTTCACACTGCAGGGGCGGAGTCAGCGCCTCATTGGAGGATAGAGCGCCGCGCGCCCCGCCTCTCGGGAAGCAGGTAGATGCGCGCGGCCGCGAGGAGGCGGGAACGGGAAAGTTCAGTGAGGGATGACTGAGGAAATTCTGCTAGAAAAAAAAGACATTATTTCGCATACGTAATTACAACAACACCACGTTAAAAAAGTCAATTAGGTTCACGGAAAATTCCTGTTTACAATTATGCTACGCGCGTTTTATTTCTGGAATGGCCTCAGATCCGCACAATTACCCACATCATGTATGTATGTTTCACCCTCTGTGAGCAATTTAAACTTTACATTACTATTAAACACGTTAGCAACGCTTAAGATCCGTCAGATTCCTAATATTACATGAAAAATTGACGTCTCTAAAATATGCTTGCTCGTATGCCTCAGTGTGCCGCCAAATAGATTGACTGTCAGCACTGAATAACATTTGGTAATTGTACTTTTTTTTTTTTTGCTTAATGCTGAGTTGTTGTTGACCGTGTAATTATAGTTGTCCGTTGACACCTTTATTACGTCGCTTATTAGCGTCGCTCTCGGGCGCCCCCTGGTGGCTTTGGATGAGATGTTTGCGCTTTTCCGTGAGTGTGCGCGTGAGTGTGTGCGTTTGTTTGCACGTGTGTGCGTTTGTGTGCACGTGTGTGTGTGTGTGTGTGTGTGTGTGTGTGTGTGTGTGTGTGTGTATGAGCGTGTTGATTACGGCGGTTTGAGTCTGGCCCGCGGCGAACACACAACACCCTCGCAGACCCGCTGCTGATGAGGCCACATTCTGTTTATGGACCAGAACCATAAAAGCCCATTACAGCCCAACACTGCTGCCGTTCTAGCCGCCGCGTCACGAGCTTTAATAACCCCCGGGAAGTGTGTGTGTGTGTGTGTGTGTGTGTGTGAGTTTTTTTAAGTAAATTAAGTTAAAACAACGTGTAAATTGTGGATGCACACATAAAAATGTAATTAGAATGCATAATCACACTATATTTCAAGAACATATAATAACATTTTGCTATTATGTTATAAATATTTATTTATTTTATATTTCTATATTGCTTATTATATATATTTCTCTGTGTGTGTATATGTGTATTATCTCATTCACTGGCAGGAAGAGGAGTCGTATAAAAAGAAGGTGTGGAAATGTGATTGTTAAGTGAAACCTGAACTGGATCCAGAACTTTCTCTGGAGAATCTGCAGCCAAGATCTGCTGGAGGAATGTAGGCAGATTGTCAAGGCCGCGCTGACCACACACAAACACACACACACACACACACACCAGCGTGTGACCAGATGTGTGTGTTTCTGCGGGCAGCAGTGAGAAGCGTGTGTAAACTACTGTTCACATCTGTAAACATCACAACACAGGAATCACATCTCATTAAAACGCCGCACACATAAATCTGTAACGCAACCTTAAACACACACACAGTACACTGAACAAACACACAAATGATAACAACTCAGACAAATTACACTTTACCCGACACACTATTTTCACTCTCACGTGAATTGAAAATGTTATATTTACAATGTCTGGCAAAACACAAACACATTCATTTGTATGTATGTGTGTATATATATATATATATATATATATATATATGTGTGTGTGTGTGTGTGTGTGTGTGTGTGTGTATAATGTATATGTGTCTGCAGACCACTGTATCCATGAATACCAGCATATAGTGCACTGTACAAATACACACAGTGTGTATATTGTGTAGTCGTAAATATTGTATAATAATTGAGTCTTGAGGCAAATACAGAGCTTAACCACATCAACATGGCCACAATAACACACTGGGGCAAGTAAACTGTCCCGTCGGGTTCAGTATTAAACAGATTCATGTGTTCTGGACATATTTTCTGAACCAAGCAGCATAACGACTCAAAACACATGAGAGTAAAAAGTCTATGGAATTCAAACTGACCCGTTTGTGGTGCTTTAAAAATATAGCTTTACAAAGATTATCACCAAAACTATTGTGTTATTAAAGCATTATCTATAATCAATATTTACCAAAAATAATTTATATACAAATATTAATAACATACACGTAATATTATTCAACGCTAACATTTCCGATATATGGCTTGTATATACGTACATGTTCTTGGCCGTGCAAACACATTTTAAAAAGAAGTTGGACACCTGATGGCGCTAAATCAATTTTACTGGCGTATGGCCAAATCATTTCCTTGTTCACTGAAAAACATTTTTTATACTTGTTACATATTTTTGTGCTAATTTGCCGCAATTTGTGTCAAACCCCAAACTAAGTGGTTCGTGTTTTTTAGCAATTCACCTATTTTAAGATGAAGTTTTTGTCTCCAATTGCATTTTTTTGAAATATGTTTACATTGATTGATGGCTTAAACCCTTAGTTGCTGCTGCCAGCTGTTTTTTTATTTAGTATTTTTGCATTTTTTTTTTTCGTTAATAGTTGTAACAGGAAGAGTGTTTTTAGGAGAAGAGGCTGAAAAAATTATCTGGAGAGCTAGTGTCAAAATCATAACCTGCTGCAAGTGAGCGAAAACGTGTAAGAGATGGAGAGAAATAGTAAAAGAGAGGTTCTGAAAATGAAACAAATTGAGTGAAAAAGATAAAGAGAGAGAGAGAGAGAGAGAGAGAGAGAGAGAGTAACAGAAAGAGAGTAAAAGCGAGTGGGAGAATGATAGAGGTTATGGAGAGAGAGAGAGAGAGAGAGAGAGAGAGAGAGAGAGAGAGAGAGAGAGAGAGAGAGAGCATGAGAAATATTTACCACAAAAAAAAAGCAATATAGAGAGTGAGACAAAGAAAGGAAGAAAGAGTAAAAGAGATCACAAGAAAACAGAGAAGGAGAGGAAGCAAAAGAGAAAATTGTGTGTGCCTATGAGAGAGAAAATGTGGGTTATAGAGTAAAAGAATTTGTGAAAGAGTATGAGAGAGATGATACAAAGTGAAGCAGTGAGTGAAACACACATCTGCACAACAGATACACAACAAACCGCTGCAGAAACGAGTCCCCGAGGTCAAGACGCTCGACCCGACACATCTGGAACCGTCTCACTGCAGCACACACACACACTCTCACCCCTCAGTCTCCGGTCACACACTCTCTCCGACCCTCACCTCCTCGGTCCAGATCCAGTCCAGCATCATCCAGAGCCTCAGCAGCTTTGTCCGTGTCTCCTAAACACCGTCACGGCACAGAAACGTCCACAGTAACAATCACATGCAAATACTTTAGGATTTAAATAACAAACCAGGCACAGAAAACGGTTCCTCAAAAATAAGTATAGAGTTTATATAATTTTTATGAGATGAACTCAAAGATCTAAAGCATTTTTTTTTACCTTTCTGTCAATCTGTGATAGTGAGCATACCTTCTTTGCCAAAATTATCCATCCCCCCTCACAGGTGTGTCATATTAAAATGTTGATTAGACGTATTGCACAGGTGCGCCTTAGACTGGCCTATTTAAAAGGCCACCTTGAAAAGTTCCGTTTTGTTTTATTGGTGGTCTGGGGACTCAGAAAGTCGGAATCTGGTGTGACCACCATTTGCCTCATCACTCTCATATGGGGTGGATCAGGTTGTCGATTGTGGCTTGAGGAATGTTGGCACAAATTTGCAACTCTGGGTCATGCGTCATTCTGCAACATACGAATACAGTATAATCAAAAGAAATACCTTTTTAATTTCCACAGCGGGGAAGTTGCTAGATGAATCGTACACAATGGACCTTAGGATCTCATCATGGTATCTTTGTGCCCTCAAAATGCCTTGGATAAAATACTCCTGTGTTCTTTGTACCTGACATGTGCCTAACCTTACTATAACCGGACTTGATTGACCACACTGAGATCAGAAAACTCCTCACCCGCACACAGACCTGCTGCCTCCCATCTGAGCAGAATAGTCTAAGCAAGGTTTCATCCGTGAAGAGAACACCATTCCAAAGTGCCAGGAGCCACCGTGTGTGAGCATTTGCCCACTCAATTCGGTTACGACGACAAAATGAACTCTGGTCAAATCCGTCAGTTACAAGTTCTTTAGTCATGCAAACCGACTGTGGCTATCCGAGTAACTGGTCTCAGACAATTTAGTGTGTGAAGATGCTGGATGTAAAGGTCCTGGTTTGTAGCTGCGCGTGGTCTGTGGTTGTGAGGCTGGTTTGATGTACTGCCAACATCTCTGAAACGCTTTAGGAGACGGCTTACGGTAGAGGAATGCGCATTCATGAGCAGCAGCTCGGGCGGACATTCCTGCTGTCAGCATGCCAACTCCATGCTTACTCCAACCCTGCAACAACTGTGGCATGATGCTGCGTGATACAACTGAACTGCTCATGGTGGCCTTTTATTGTGGCCAGTCGAAGGCGCACTTGGGAAATAATAAGTCCCTCAATGGCTCTACATTTAACCCTTCTGAACAAACTTGGAGCAGTGGGCAGTCTCAAGGAGCGACGCCCAGGGGGCATTTGGGCGTCCATGTCTTGACCAAGGACACTCGGTTGCAGACTCAGCTGTAGGGGGATTTGAACCGACAACCTCTCGGACCGAACCGAACCGTCTTCTGCCGCTTATCCTGATCAACAGCCTAAGGAGGTCCAGCATTTTTATGAGATGAACTCAAGGATCTAAAGCATTTTTTTTTTACCTTTCTATTAATCTGTGATAGTGAGCATACCTTCTTTGCTAAAGAAGGTGACAACAGCCTCAATAAGGAGGTCCAGACTTCTCTTGCCTCCAGCTCCTCCAGCTCTTCCGGAAGAATCCCGAGGTGTTTCCTTTACCAGATGCCCGAACCACCCCATCTGGCGTGATCTACTCTGAGGATCTGCTCCGATCTCCTCCCGAATGGCAGAACTCCTCACCCTGTCTGAGTGAGAGCCCAGCCGGCCTGCGGAGGAATCTCATTTCCACCGCTTGTATCCAGGATCTTGTTCTTGGGGTCACTACCCACAACTGCTGGCCAGGAACTGTAGGGCAGGAACGTAGATCGACTGGTAAATTGAGAGCTTTGCTTTTTGGCTGAGCTCTCTCTTCACCATGACAGATGATGCAGTGTCCTGATTATCGCAGACGCAACACCGATCCGTCACCGAAAGTAAAATTCCCTACCCCTGGACCACAATTGTTGTAGGAACAATAGTCATGCTGACTCATCACAATCTTAATATGTTAACCCTGTGAGGTGCGATGGATATCTGGGCAAAGGAGAAGTACGCACTTCCACCGTTTGACAGAATCAATATTTGAGACATGTGGTTATCTAGTGTTTGTAGAAAACGTTTAATGTCTTTGAGTTAATTAAAAATGGAAGCAAGAATGTGTGATCTGTGCTAAATGTATGTTTGTCCATATACATATCTATATACTAGATTCTTAGCAGTGAGAATCTGTGAGAATCCCAAAGTGGGGCTCTACTACCTCCAGCCAAAAATCCCTACAACTTTGAAGGCATGTTTGAGGGTCAAGATGGGAATTTAGGACGATGGTTTGTGTTTTTATTAGAGATAGAGGAAAGGGTGTGGGGAATGTTTCGTTGGCTGCGCTACGGTGAGGGAAGATACTTACTGTTTTGTGTGTAAGTCAATGGTGGGACCCCACTATGATAAAAAGCAAGTGTGTGGTTGTGTACATTTGTGTGCCCACGCTCGTCTGTTTGATCCTCTAAACTGAGCCGAAAGAACTGCTCTACTAGATTTTCACATTGAAATCAGATAAAAGGTGATGAATGACGTGGTGTGTATGTGTGTTGTGTGTGTGTGTGTACAGGTGCACTCATTGTTCATTTCAGCCCAAGTCGCACAACTAGAACAACAAACAGTGTTGGTACAAGCTGCTGCAGGTTCCACTCGCACAAGATCGTCACAAAACACACACACCCCACACACACACACTCCTACATTAACACACATCATCACCATCAGTACACACCACACACACACACACACTCCTACATCAACACACATCATCATTGGCGCGCACACACACACATCCTAAACAACCCAAACTCCACTATAACACACACACACACAAACACACTCCAATATCAACACAAACATCCAAAAAACACACTCCACCATCAACACTACACACACACACACACACACACACACAAACGAACATACTCCTACTGTACATCAACACAAACATCCTAAACAACCAAAACTCCACTTTAACACACACACACACACACACACACACACACACACACACTCCAATATCAACATACGCATCCAAAAAAACACACACTCCACCATCAACGCATCACACACGCACACACTCCTATTTTAACGCACACACATCATAAACAACATACACTCCCTTATTAACACACACCACACACACACACTCAAAACACACATTCTGAACAACACACACTCCACTAATAACACACCACACACACTCCAGAATCAACGCACACGTCCAAAAAAAAACACACAGTGCCCTATCAACACACTCCACCAAACAACCATCAATACACTACACACACACATTAACACACACGCCCCCATCAACACAGACCACACACACACACACACATACACATGTAGATGTGTGTGTGTGTGTGTCGTGAGGTTTTGCATTTTCCCAGCAATTCTTACAAATCTATTCCGCATTACAAGGTTTAGCATTTAAAACATTGTTATTGCCAGTAAATGTCCAGTAAAAATACATTTGGTAAATCAAATAATCCGCAGAGCTGGAATATCAGATCAGCACTTGGCAGGCGTCAGCGGCGTGAGCGATGGCTCTGCACTTCTCCTGACTTATTTATGCACTTGTTTAACTGTGAATAATGGGGTTTGTTCAGTAAGAAGAACACACTCCAGCAATAATAACTCACACTCGCTTCCCTTCAGCTCCACAGTCTCTCTTTATCTTGTAGTTTGACAGGACGTGAGTGTGATGAATGGACACGTCTCTCGTCCCCACACGTCTGCTGCTCTCCATATACCTGTGTGTGTGTGTGTGTGAGAGACAGACAGCCAGTGTGTGTGTGTGAGAGAGAGAGAGAGTGTGTGTGTGTGTGTGTGTATGAAAATGAGAGACAGAGAGTGAGAGAATGTGTGTGTGACAGAGAGAAAGAAAAAAACCAGGAGTGTGTGTATGAAAAAAAAATGTGTGTAAAAAGAATGTGTGTGTGTGTGTGTGTGTGTGTGTGTGAGACAGTTGGAAAATGTGTGTGTGTGTGTGTGTGTGTGTGTGTGTGAAAGGAAACTTGAGTATGTGTGCGTGAGAAAGAATGTGTGTGTGTGTGTGTATGTGTAAGAAAACATTAATTTGTAAGAGAAAATGTGTGTGTGAGAAAGAGAGAGAGAAATACACATTTTTTGTGAGTGTATGTGTGTGACAGAGATAGAAAATCTGTGTGTGCGTGAGAGAGTGAGAATCAAAACAGGAGTGTGTGTATATATGTGTGTGTACAAAATATATGCAAGTGTGTGTGTGTGTGCGTAAAAAGAATGAAAGTGTGTGTGAGAGAAAAAGTAGTAAAACGTGTGTGAGTGAACAAAAACTTGAGTATGTGTGCGTGAGAAATGTGTGTGTGTGAAAACATTCATTTGTGGCAGACTAAACGTGTATGTGTGTGTGTGTGTGTGTGTGAGAGAGAGAGAAACAGAGAGCGAGAGAGAAACTATTCTGTTTCACCAATCTTAATCATTAATCCTGTGTTTGGTTGGAATTATGTTTCTTTATCCGTGTCACATGGGGCTGATATGAATATGCGCATAAATCACACATTTCATTTTTAAATGACGAAAGTTTTAAAGCCCCAAACTGTGTGTTTTATAGGTTCAGCGTGACAAAGGGGATTTAAGGCAGGTTGATTTCACACACACACACACACACACACACACACACACACACACACTCCTGACATTGTGAGGACGCGTCCCACACAATCACAGCCTCTCGGGGTCTTGGTAACACAAACCCGCTGGAAACAGGAAGGTTGTGGTGGTCCGGGGCCAAACGTGAAGACATTTTCCCAACACAAAGGTGATGAAACAGGATTTACTGACAGAACCGTCGGAAAAACACACACACAATGGCTGCGGAGACGTGGACCTTCAGGCCTTGAATTTGCTTTCATAACTTGTGTAACATTTATTTCTGAGGTGGAATATTACAAGGCCCGTAAAAACACACACCTGCAGCACGGCTCATGATGTTTGCATTAACGCCGCCAAAGTTGGATGGAAGCGGAAGTGGAAAAAGCCCCGTCGGACTCGTAAACCTTCAGCTCCAGAAAGCCGTGAGTGGAAGGTCTGATGGTGCTGGGAGAAGCTGCGGCTCGACTCTACAGCGGAGAGCAGAAGAACCAGCGGAAGAAGATCTCAAGGCCTTCAGGTTGTTGAACAATGATCTGCATCCTCAGCAAGAACAGCTTCGCCAGGTCTTTTGCTCCAGTAGAAACACCTTTTTTGTCTCTCATTATCTCTTATTCTCCATAAGATGTACTAGATTCTTCAGCAGGAACATCTTCTCTCGTTCCTCTGATTCCCCAGCAGGAACTGTTCCTCTCTCGTTCCTCTGATCCTCCAGCATGAACTTCGCTCATTCCTCTGATTCTCCAGGAGGAACATCTTCTTCAGTTCCTCTGATTCTCCAGAAGGAACAACCAGTTACTTTTATTCTTTAGCAGGAACACCTTCCCCAGTTCCTTTGCTTATCTAGTAAGAACATCTTCAACAGCTTTTTAAATTCCAGTTCCTCTACTTCTCCAGCAGGACCATCTTCTCCAGTTCCTTTGCTTATCTAGTAAGAACAACTTCCCCAGTTTTTCAATTTTTTTTCCAGTTTCTTTAATTTTCCAGCAGGAACATCTTCATTGCCTCTGATTCTCTAACAAGGACATCTTTTTCAGTTCCTCTGATTATTCAGCAGAACCATCTTCTCCAGTTCCTTTATTTAACTGGTAAGAACATCTTCTCCAGTTTTTGTTTCTTCTCCAGTCCCTCTACTGCTCCAGAAGGAACATGTTCTTCAGTTCCTCTGATTCTCCAGCAAGAACGTCTTCTCAAGTTCCTTTGCTTCTCCATTAAGAAGAGCTTGTCAGATTCTCTTTCTTTTCCAGTTCATCTGATTCTCCAGCAGGAAGAGCTTTTCCAGTTCATCTCATTCTCATGTTTTATTTTGTAGAGCCCCTCAGTTCTCAAACTCACGACTGTCGGAGAGTGAGACGTCGGTGGCCCACAGAGACTTTCACTGGAGATGATTGGAATCTCAGATGTTCAATCTGGCCGAGGTGAAGCTGTAAATCAGACAGATGTTATATACTGCTGCACTTCATGACACCACACGGCAGGGGTTGCCAGGTCACGACCTTTAAGCTTTCAGTCAATGTCAAACATTCAAATATTCAATTAAAAAAGGTTAATATTCCGCATTCCAACCGACATCGGAGAAGAACGTTTCAGCAACTGCTTAAGACACATTTAGAACATGATTAGGTGAAGAAACGGGTGAAAGACAGACAGGAAGTGAAGTCAAAACAGACCAATCACAGACTGATGAGGGAGCAGAACGGGATTGTGGGATTCGTGGGGATGGACCCTGAAGAAACGTAATTAGAAGTGTTGGACGCTTGTGTGAAATGAGTCAAACACAGCAGCTCTTCCTTCACGTGAGTTTAATGAACATGTCTGGTGAGAAGAACGGCTGACAAGACAGAAGTTTGTCGGCCCGCTGGATGTGAAAGGAAGGCCGCAGGAAGTGACCTTCATCCGCTCACCGACGCCTCCTCGCCCCGCCGCTGATCGCTGGACATGTGGATTTCTATTGTACTAGACTCTGAATCTGAGATGTAGAGACAGAGAGGACTAGTTAAGGACTAGTTAGGCACTAGTTCTATAGTAGTCACCCCTGGCGATGGCGAGCCTTCGTGATCTATAGTTACAGATCTATCAGTATTTCTCAAATAAACCATCAATTTGAACGGAACCAAATCAGATTGCGTGTTAGATATAGATACTGCATATATCCATTTATTTCTGAATATATATACTATATATATGTGGAAAAAAATGGTAAATACGTACATTATATGCTTATTTATCGAAAAGATCAATATAATTCAACAAATTACCATTTACATAATTTTGCGGTACAATTTGACATTTCTAAATTGTGCGTAACTAACCAATATAATTTGCACACACACACACACACACACACACACACACACACAGCTATATACTTTAAGACAGTTAAAACTGTGAAAAGCGCCTCACAAATGCTCAGAACTGGAACTAGAAGATATGTAATATTTAAATAATTATAAATATTATAACATATCGTAATTGAGCAGCAAAATGATGTAATTTAGGAACCATATAAACTCCAAATATAGGGTAATTAGCGGCATACGCACACTCTTTACTATAATATTCACTACAGTATCATTTATTTGACCCTGTCATTGGTGATGCTATACAGTATCAGCGCACAGAATAACGGATTCACAGTTTATTTGCTGATAGAATTGACCCGGTGACCCGCCAGTGACACACAGTTTAGTGTTTTTATTTTAATGAAATCCACAACACAGGTACAAAAGCGTCTTCCTTCAGAGCAGCGTCACCAGCCCATGTAGACGGGGCTGTAGTGGTGGTCCGTCAGGCCGTTACCTTCAGAGAGAACGTCTGAGGGCTGCTGGCCGTTACTGCTCAGGTTCTTCACCTCCTGCACGTGGCCCTGGTGCAGCATGGGCTCCAGAGCGCCCGGGACCCCCGCTGAGGTGGACACCGAGTCCCAGGGCAGGTCACGGCGCCGCTGACGCCTGAAGTCCAGGTCCAGCCCGGTCCAGCCGTGGAAGGCCAGGGTGTTGAGGAAGCCCTGCATCGGGTTCAATATGCCCTGCGGACCAGAGGGTGAAATACATACAACATTTACCACACTTTAGAATTAAGTACACAATGTCAACGTTAATAGCATTACACACTTACATAACACACAAGAATACATATTCTTGATATCACAATTCACAATGCATTCATAAATTCATAAAATGCATTTATATGAAATAATTGGGAATTATATTATATATATATATACAGTGTATATATATAGATATATAGATACTGTGTATATATATATATATATATATATATATATATATATATATATATATATATATATATATATATATTATGAATATGATGTGTGTGTGTCTGTACGTGTCTGTATATACCCTAAAATTGCCCTAACCCTTTTTTAATATATTTACATATGTTTACAAAGTGTATTGTATTTTCTACTATTTGGTTGAATAGTTAAAACTGTGAAAAGCTCATTACAAATGCTCAGAACTTAAATGTGAATATACTTAAATACATGCTCATATATTTCAATCTTTCTGTCTTCTTTAAGCTTTATATGAAACTATTTCTAACAATATATGCGTGAATACATAAAACATTTTAAAATGTCCCATCTATTGAAAATATGCATTTAGAAAATATATATTTAAAAATATTTAACAATGTTTCACGTATATGTGGATGGATTTCTTCTCCGTAATGAACACTTTATTTACAATCCTTTATGAATACTGTAAGTAAGAATGTTGCAGACCTTTATCTTTTGCACACTTTCCCTATTTTCTCATTTTTCTAAATTGTGCACTCGACAGCTTTACGAATTCCAGTCAACAGATAAATCCCCTCCTCACGCCTGACGCAGACTTAGTTTATTGCAGCTTCCTTTTTATTTCCTTGCCCCTTCTCCGCCTCCGTTTCACACTTTTTCTCTCACATTTTCTGTGCCTGACAAATAGGGGGCGCCACTATGATGCGTAATAGAATATTATAACATTTCTCTTTCTCTGAGCCCTCGTGCCGCATCCCACGTGACATCAATTGTATTTTTATCTTAATCTTTATTCATATTTAATATTTTATCTTTATATCAATTATTTTATCGTATTTCTATTGTTTGTCTTTTTATTGTATTTCCCTTTGCACATTTTGTTGTATCTCCCCAATTTTAATGCTGGAACGATCAAAAACACATTTACACATTTACGTTGTACCACGTATAATATGTATGTGACAAATACAATTAGAATTTGAATTTGATTTGAAAAAATGTTCGCCCATGCCTAAAACCGCCACTGCCGTCCATGTTCAAACTTTCCCAGCATCATACAGTCGTGGTGAAATAAATGTGTTTTTAAAGGTCTGCCTGAATACACTCAAAATGAAACGTTACCATTTTAATCACGTTTAAAGAGATATGCGAAAACAAACAAAAGCAAAGTTGTGCCTAATAACAGCACTTGGAGAAGTGTCCCAGTTTGTCTAGTCAATATTAGTTTCTTTACGGTCGATTTAAAACAAGCAAACAAAATATAAATGAACAAAATGCACAATTGACACGTTAAAAGTTAAATATTACAAAGAACTAAACTTCTCATCATTCGCCTACATATTTTTATTCCTTCTAAAAGACGAACAGTTATATAGTCAGTTAGAGAGCTGTTGTGGAATAAGTATCATTACATTTCCCAGAACCTGTTGGGACGTGAATTTTCCCGCAGTGGGACTATTAAAGGCTTTTTCAATTCAATTCAATTCATTTAATTTCAAGCATTTTTAAAGACCTTGAACACACGTAACTGAAATTATTTTCAAGGATTTCAAGCACCTGAAAGAAGACAGTATCTCTCTCTCTCTCTCTCTCTCTCTTTCTCTCTCTCTGTTTCTTGCTCTCTCTCTATTTATATATATATATATATATATATATATATATATATATATATATCTTGCTCTCTCTCTTTGTTTCTCGCTGTCTCTATCTCTCTTTCTATATATTTATATATATATATATATATATCTCACTCTCAATCTCTCTCTGTGTCTCTCTATTTCTCGCTGTCTCTATCTTTTTCTCCCTCTCTTTCTCTGCTTCTCACTGTCTCTCTCTATCTCTCTCTCCCTCTGCCTCTCGCACACTCTCTCTCTCTCTCGCTGTCTCTCTCCATATCTCTGTATCTCTCTGTATATCTCTCTCTCTCTTTCTCGCTCTCTTGCTCTCTGTCACTCGCTCTCTCTCTCTCTCTCTCCCTTACCATGATGAACCAGGTGATCAGCGCAGCGTTGCGCACGTTCTTCAGCTCCTCGGCC
>MU204251.1:8033569-8043569 GCA_017309775.1 Paedocypris sp. Pulau Singkep | reverse complement strand
ATTTACTCGATCATAATATACCACAGAGAATAAGACATTCAGACAGTGTGTGTGTGTGTGTGTGTGTGTGTAAAAGTGTGTGTGTGTGTGTGTGTGTGTGTCCTGGGTTTAACAGAAGAGCTTTAGAGTTGTGGTTAATCTGTGTGTTAATCAGTGTCCTGGAGCTGATAAGGCAGCGACACTCCATCACACACACACTGTCTGCCGGTGACAATCACTCAGAGCGTGTGAGAAGAACGTGGATCAGACTCACGATGTTTCCGAGGCCGGACTCAGACATGTCGAAGACGACGGTGAGCGGCATCCCAGGCTCACGCCGCGCGTAACGCTCCAGCCAGAACGCCACATACCGCTTCTTATCCAGAACCGTCTTCACGTCCTTCACGTGCAGCTTCACCCGGAACCAGACTGACACACACACACACACAATCAATAGAATTCATACAATAAATATACAGAGTTAGACTTGTGAAATGAATTTGTGAGACGAAAACGTCCTTAGCTGAGGCGCATTTTACATCCCATCTAATCCGTGCCATGACGTCAAAAATTCAGATATTTTTTTTTTAAATGATAAAATATTGGTAATAAATTTAAATATAGCCATTTAAAATTTCTGGATTTATTAAATTAAGAATAAATGCTGGTTTTTGGCCGTTGCCACACCCACATGGTTAAAGTTACAACAGGATAACAATTGGCTTTTATGATCAGGACGGCCTTCACTAATTATTCAGTCTGTGACAAACTAATTTTGGCCTCATAATTTTGGTGCTCATAAAGATACGGTACATAAAGATATACGGACAATCTCACCTGAACGGTTGCCGCCATCTTGAAATGACGTCGTGCTAATCCCTGAAATTTCCGTAATCTTGCGAGAATTCGCACAACGTCATTTCAAGATGGCGGCTTTACAGGAGAGAAAAAAAAATATAACGTCGCCATTCTGTAAGAATACAAGCATATTTTATATTTTGGTAGCATGATCTCAGAAACTAATGAGTGTTATTGTTGTTTCTTGTTTATCTGACGTGCAAAAAAGATTAAACAACTGTTTTATACACGTCTGGACTCTCATCTACCACTGTACGCATCTCTCCGTTTTATTTCCTTTCTTACACTTCCTGTGTTCAGTGTGTTTGGTGCAGAATCACACCGATAGGACGATTACTCCCAGGTACGTATTTGTATTTGCAAATGGACAAAAGATGGACTTTGAAACCTCCATCTAAATTTTAAGATGCTGCACCATGACGACCAAATGAGCTCTCGTGAGCTGGACGAAGCAGAACGCCACAGAAGACTTGCTGACAAAACGCTGAAAAGGTATTGCGAACACACTGAACACTTTTAAAACAGGAAATAAAACATGAGCAGAATGATTCAGGTTTTGGTGGAGTGTTGAATATCTTTACTTAATAAAATACTACATTAAATAAAAACAACTGCATATTCTTTTTTTAGGAGAATTGGTGTACAAAATCCACAATGGAAAAAGAGGGATTTTACTGTTAAATTCTGTCATATATAAGAATGCATTTACAGAGTTTGTGTCCCTCTTTGTCGTAGCCATGGAGATAGACAGCTCCGCTCTCAAACATCCAGCGGGGAATAGAGCTCTCCGTCAGATCTGCACACACACCAAAACAACTACAGATCACATAAAAACACACAGATCAGCTGCTTCTACTGGTGAAAATGAAAGTGTGTGTGTGTGTGTGTGTTAAGAATATTCATGCACAGTTTAGCACACAGCTGTTCTCCAGCACAAGAGGCGCTCAGTCTCTCAACACAAACACAACCACACCAACATAGCCACTGTAGCACAACCAACCACCAACACAATGAACATCACACACAAAACCAACACAGCCAACACCACCAAAACCACACTAGCATAGACAACACCACCGTCAGCAACAGTGGCACAGTCAACACCACCAACATAGGCACAGTGAACACCACCAATACATCAACAGTGGCACAGTCAACACCACCAACACTGCAACAGTAGCACAGTCAACACAGCCAATACAGCAACAGTGGCACAGTCAACACCAACAAAAAAGCAACAGTAGCACAGCCAATACCAGCAGCACAGTGAACATCACAAACACAACCAAAGTAGCCAGCACCAACAAAATACAGCCAATTCCACCAACACAGCCAACCAACCAAACCAAAATAGAAGCACAGTCAACACCACCAACACAGATATATTAGCACAGCCAACAGAACAAACAAAACCAACACAATCAACAAAACAGCAACACTAACACAAACAGAACTTGTAACACAATCAATTTACAGTACTAGCAACACTAGATCAGCCAGCACAACCCACACTGCCAACACACAAACAACACAGCCTTTATACGGTATATTCAACATGAGCACCAATAACGCAAGTAGTCAAGATTATAAAAATAAAACCGTTAAGAAAAAAAAAACATTTTACACTGACTCTATTATCATTATAAAATAACATTATTATACTATCTGGTTTTTTGTATTATATTTATCTGATTTTAATGCACATTTTATAAAAAATAAAATTAAAAAAAAAGTACTTGTGTCTTTGCATGTGTAACCAATGTACACAACACAGACGGACAAAATAAAATCGATATAATTTTACGTTTCAAGTCATATTGAGAACTTATTGCTCTTATTATTTAAATGATGGTACAAACACAGCACATTCTTGCATTTCATTAGTATATAATCAATCTGTTCTACAATAGATCAATTCTTGCTGCGGGTACCACAGGCCACGTGAGCCGCCTCTCAACGCCATGAAAGAACCGTTCATAATGACCACACAACACACACCAGATGATGTGAAACACACACGCGCTTTCATTCTGATGATGACGGCAACCTCAATGTTCCGCACAAGCAACTTAAATCACAGACAAATGCAGAAATGTAAAATAAGAGAAGTTTCTCTCTGTCGTGGGGGGAAGCAAAACACACAAGTGTGTGTGTCAGTACATGGGTGTTTGTGTCTCTGCACTAGTGTGTATGAGCCAGTGTGTGTGTGTGTGTGTGTGTGTGTGTGAGAGAGAGAGTGTCTAGAATGTGTAGATTTTGTATCAGTGTGTCAGTGGTGGTTTGTTTACACATGTGTTTGTTTGTGTGTGATTGTATTGGATTGTGTGGATATGCACCTGTGTGTATGTGTATGTGTGTATCAGTGTGAGTGTCAGTGTCTGAATTGTGTGTTGTGTGTGTTACCGTTGAGGTTGAAGTCTTTTCTCCACTGGAAACTGTCATCGATCATCTTCAGCGTGTCGTCCACCACAAAATGTCTCCACGTGAGGAAACTCTCCACCAGATTGTCGTCCCTCAGCAGCTTCTCCACGTCTCTGGGGTCGTACTTGTCCACGGACTCTGTCAGCGGGACACAACTGATCCGCGTCAGCTTCTCAAAAGCTCACTACCATTAAGCTATTTACACACCGGCCAGTTTTGTTCTAAATTCCTGTCACTTTGTTTCTATTTTATATTATTAAAAACTGTGTTATTCGTGTAAATAATGACAGTCACGTGACACTGTTTAACGTTACAACTATGTTGTGTTAAAAAAAAAAAACTACCAGACTGTGTAAAAACGACTGTGACATTTACAAATATTAGATCATATCGGACTAGAGATAATAACTTGTTTTTACTGCTGCCTATATAACTTTCACCCCAATTCATATGATTAATACGGAGTCAAAAACGGAAACGAGAGTAGTTTTCCAACCGGTTGATTCCACATTGAAGCTCATTAGACCCGTTTATTTAGACAACATTTTACATGCACGCAAAACTAATAACATAAATGCCAATGTCTTAGTTTTACTACATGTGATGTGCCGATCTCGCTCGTTACAACCAAAACACTTGTCAACTTAGCGCGCGGCTAACTCACCGTCAGCATACTCGCTTTTAAACCTCTGACGGGTTTCCTCCAGCTTCCTCTCGAGGTCCTTTTGAGAAGAACGAGACAGTGCTCATAAATGCCCGGCGGGTGCGAATTTACCGCGGAATGTTGGCTTTGTATAGCCGTCCGATTACCTGCTCTGATTCACCCTGTCCTGCCTCCGCCATGTTAGCGCGCGCTGTCAGTGATCAGTGGCGCGAGCCTCGGCGGAAACAGTGGTGGGCGGCGCGAAACTGGGACCGTGGCGACGCCATCTTGGCTCTGCCATGTCAAACAAACCTTTGAACGGACTCCAGCCACGTGGTAAAGTTCTGCTGATAGCGGCGCGGTAATTATAAGCAAACATCTGTGTTGCGCTGTCAGGTAAAACTCAGCAAATTCCTCCGAGGACCTCGATAATCAATGAAACGGTGACTGGAGCTGTGCTGCTGTTTCTTTAAGACGTTCTAGGACACGTGACGCGAGGTGTGACGTTAGTGGAATGGCGCCCAGTTTGATGAGGAAAAGCGTGTTTTGAGAAACAGAAACACAGTTCACAGGGGATTAAAAGTTCTGGGATGGAGCCTCGCGAACCCTTGAATAAGTTCACGGTGGAGTGTTTGTATAGTTTCGTCGTTTCTGAACACGTCAATGTCAATATTCACTCGACTGTTGATTAAAGAATAAGACGGACGATCTGAGATGAGCAGAATCTTCTGAGAAAGTAAGTGTTTTATTTGGGACTTACATGAGTTATCCCCGTGTTAGAATAAACATGAATAGCAGGATTTAATAGCAGGACAAATCTGTCCAGTTTAGACTATCTTTAATTTTAAACGACTTGTTGACATAGAATGACACTCTAAAAACAAACGTCAGAAAACATTAAATGTCTGAAACATTTGTCCGAAATTGTAGTATAAATGTGAAAAAGTAATAACATACAATCTGTTTTTTCAATTAAAAGAGTGATCGTTTTAAAGTGATAATCAAAGTAATGTTTAATAGTGGTATTTTAAAGAGTAAGTTACGTTATAAGAGTGAACTGTTGCGTGTTTTACAAAAAAAAGTGTTTAAAAGTTTATGTTTAAAAGTGATATGTTGTAGAGAGCGATATATTCCTTAGAGTGACATACACTTTTTATGTTTTTAAGTTATCTTTTCTTTAATAACAGTGATTTATTTTAAAGTGCACTCTAAACATTTATTAATAGTGATTAATGATATATTTTTTTTACTTTCAGTATGTAAATGTGTACAAATTGTAAAAATCTGTTTTGTAGAAAAATCGATCAGTATTTAAAAGAGTGGCCAGTTATTAAACACCAGTAGATACGTTTGTTTTCTTTTTTTTTTAAAGAGTGATGTGATCTGTTTTACAGAGTGAGCATATTTATTAAATTATAATTAATATCAAAGGGCTTGTTTACCTTGCATTAACGTGATAAAGTGCATCCCCAGTTCAAAATTTGGTTGATATGAGAACTTTTTCCAAAAAGTGTTTTGGTTGGTGATCTAAAATCTAGATTGAATTCAAATTTCCTGCTTGTATGGGATTTTTCTGACTTAGATATGTGAGTTTCCTTCTGTTTGTCTCACTTTCTCAGAATTCATCTCTCTTTGTCTTTTCATTCAGAATTCATTCTCAGAGTCCATGAATAGGAAGCGGCGAGGAATTGATGCTGATGATTGAAGCTGATGATGCACCTGCTGGAGTCCGGAGGAGACGTGCTGCTCTTCCAGCGCAGGAGCCGTAAGAGCCGAGATGGAGTGAGACGCTGCGAGGTCTCGTTCCGCCGCCTGACGTTCGACCGCGCCCTGCGACGCTTTCACGCTCGGACCCCTCGCGCCCACCCAATACACACGGACACACACGACTCCGACATCCTGCACTGCGCCTGCGCCGTGGACCAGCAGCACGCTCAGAAGCTGCCGTTCGTCCTCCTGAGGTCCAGGAGCGCGTCTGCCTTCACACACCTGCTGTTCTCCATCCACGGCTCCGTCGCCTCCCTGCAGCTCCAGTTCCTTCTGCCTCATCACATCACGCACCTCAGCATCCTGCACGGCCCCATCGTGCTGTGGCGTCACGGCAGCTCCGTCTTCTTCACGTCCCCGCGGGCCGGCGGTGTGAAGGAACTGCCTCTGAGCTCCATCACTTTCATTGCTGAACTTCCTCTTCAGGTGAGAAGAACAGTGGTCCATGGCTTTGCAGAAGAAGAGCAGAGAGGACGGAGAAGCGTGACGTACCTGCTGGACGAGGAGCGGATGGTCTCAGGAGCCGCTGTGCTGCCCGAGGCCTACGGGACGGTGGTGCGCTGTGTGGTGATGCTGTCGGCTGAGGAGACGGGTGGCCTCCTCTGGTCCAAGCTCCTGGCCGCCACAAGCTCCAAGCAGCTGCTGAGGTTCCAGGACGGGCTTCCACGGGACGTCTGCGCTCTTCCCTTCCAGGATCCGGAGAAGATCCAGCTGCTGCACACGCTCTCCGGCTGTCTGATCCTCGTCAGCTTCAGTCAGGGACACGTCTGCGCCGTCTGCTCGCAGTCATTCCAGGTCTGACGTCACTCATGACATCATCGACACCACAGTCGCTCCTCACACGCCATTCAGTGTGTCCTGCAAGCTTTCAACGAAATCTTGAGGGTGTATTAACCCTATAATGCAACCCGTGACACCGGTGTCACTCTTTGTTCAATGATTTTTTTTAATGAGTTTTCAAAAAAAATATTTTTCACTTTTTTTTTCCACTGTTGACTTTTAGATGTAATTTGATGCTGGAACACCAGGTGGCGCCAATGTACTGCGTAATTTGGCTTCCAGAGCAGTTTGTATTGTCCAAAGTCCAAAAATTTGGGATCAATACCAATTTTTCCCAAATATCAAAAATCTTATCTACCGGGGGCGGGGCAATATTTGTATCCGAAATTTTTTTTTTCTTCCATAGAAAGTTGTGTCTGGTGGTATTCTTGAATATGCCTGGAAACATGTCAAATTAATGTTTTGATTTTTGTTTTCGTTCTATTAATTTTTATTGCATTATTTTAAAACATTTTTTTTTTCATATTTATACATTTTTTTTTTTTTTTCATTTTTCTTAGTTTGCTGACAATTATTACGTTCGTTTGAAAAAAAAAATGTTTTAAGCGCTCTTTCTGGTACCGTGCATTAAATACCGTATTTACGCAAAAATAAGCACTAGCTGCTCAAAAACTTTGAGGGTGCTTATAATCAGCAATTTCAAATGTGCACGTAAAAATAAGCGCTCTTTTTCCATATTTCAGATGAGAATCACAAATAAATGGAAATGTTTTTTATAGGTTAATAACAGAAATAAATAAATATTATTCACACAACACTGCACTGAACAATGACCCTAAGAATAGGCTAAATAACGTTAGAACAAAAAATAATTAATATCGGAACAGACAGAGCATCCGCTAAATCAGCACTAACGGAACACTTCGGAACAGAAAGAGAACAGTCGAAAACAAAGAACACAGACAAAAAATCGATACCAGGGAATCAACACAATCAAAACGCTGTACTATTAAAGTAACAAGTTAGGTTTGTTTAAAGAAGAAAAATAAGTATTTTATACTACTATATATGTATTTTATAACAATATTTATGATACTTGATATGGAGTAGGGCTGGGCAATTAATCGAAAAGTAAGTGAAATCAACTTTCAGAACTTATTGATCTCATTTTTTCCCTTTCCCAAGCTTTTTTTTGCGACAAGAGCAGCTTATACAAAACATTTTTTTATTTATTTTTTTCGTTTTAATTTATTTAATATATTATTTTTCGAGTTATTTATTTTAACTTTTAACTAAGAACAACGGAGGGCAAAAAACAATACATTAATAAAATAAGTGTTCATTAATTGTAACTGTGTTAAAATTTGAAATTATTACGGAGTATTAAAAATCAGCATAATTTTGGTGAGAAAGAGTTCAACACATCTTCTGGTCACAAAAAATAACTTTTCTATTTGAGAGATACATTTAAAAAAAAAAAAAGCGCTCGTCCTGTACACACACACACACACACACACGGAATAAATAAATGTATGTTTTTTGTTTTTCTTCAACACATTGTGAGCAGATTACATACAGTAAACGTTATGTGTGTGTGTGTGTGTGTGTGTGTGTGTGTGTGTGTGTTCTCAGGTGGTGAGTTGCTGGTCTGCAGTGCGGCGGTTGCTCGTCGATGACTTTGTGGGCTGCGGTGCGGATCAGATGCTTCTGGTGTTCGAGGATACGGACGATTCCTCCGATGTTCTGAACTCCTTCCTCCTCACAGATCTGTGCGCCATCACTTGCTCTGTTGGTCTCCTCTTCTTTCACACACATTTTGCTGTAGCATTGGACCTTCAGATTCAGACCGTGACTCTGATTTCACAGTGTGGAAGAAGCTCCGGCGAGGCCTTGACCACCTCCGACACGGTTCAGGAGAACCTTCATCTGACTGTTCAAGCCCTGGAGTCCAGATTACAGGTTGTGATCATTACATCATTCAGGGTTCCTGCGTGTGCTTGAAATCCTTGAAAATGCTTGAATTTCATTAATGTGTTTTCCAGGCCTTGAAAGTGCTTGATTTTTAAACAAAACGTTTGAAAATGCTTGAAAATGTAATTATACAGACTGTATTTCAATCATCAAAACAAAGACTTTTGACTGTTCTTTCGTTTGCTTTTGTTTAGTTTTTTTTTGCGTTTTCTGTCAGTGTTGGTGTTATTTTACCAGGCTGCTCTTTGTTTTTTTTTTTATAATGCGTGAAATATAGCTACAATGAACACAAAATACAAAATACTACTTGACTTTTTTTTCTGTCCAGACGATTTTAAACGTTGATTCACGAGTGATGATGTTTTGGTCGTACGAGATTTTGACTTTAAAATTTGATCAATATATTATTTCACTGGAACCAACCAACGAAGACAGCCGTGTTAAGGCTTTTGAAGTTTCTTTTTTTTTTTCAAAAATAAAAAAAAAATCTGTATTGTTTTTTTATATTTTAAAATGTCAACAATAATGTCTCTTTTTAAAATTAGACTTGATTATGTTTCCTCGTTTATACTTGGAACAAAGAAAGTTCTACAGCTTTCTGTAAAACTTGGAAACGTAGCAACATCTAATACGTGATGTTTTATTGAACTTTACATTCAGAGAAACTTTCCCCCAAAACGGTAAAGTTTCATTTTGATTTAGGCATAGCTTTAAATATGCATAAATACGCATAAATATACAATGACATAACTGTATTGTGCTGGAAGAACTTGAACATGGACATTTCATTGCTTGAAAAGTGCTTGAATGTTATTTTTCAGAAAGTGCAGGAACTGTGATTATCACTGCTAACGTCACGGTCCACTCTGTGTGTGTGTGTGTGTGTGTGTGTGTGTGTGTTCCAGAGTGGCCTGAGGCTCCTGGAGGACCTTCACAGAGACGTGTGGCTGAAGGAGCGAGTGCTGCGTCGCTCTCTGGTGGCTCTGTCTGCTCTGGTGTGTGGTCAAGCTCGTGCCACATGTTCTCCACAGCAGGTGGGTCTCACAGCATCTACAGTAATGGTGTGGCTGGTACAGTGCTACCTCTCCTTATGGAATTCATTTGTGTCAACAGCAGAATTGTTGTAAATGGGCTGCATTTTGCATGTAATCCGATAAACCGTCCCTATAAAAAAGATGTTTTTAGATTATGATAAAACGTTGTACTAACTGTAATAAAAAACCTGTTACATCCTGAAAGATTTTAATCTTTCTTGGAGGCTTCGTAATAATTATAAATCAGTCAGGCATTCCATCATGGCCGAGATGGCAGGTCTCTGTCGAAGGGAGTTGTCCGGAAGCTGGATCCAGGGGTAATGATTGAGCCGACACCGCGTTAGAGGTTTAACACGTGTTTATTGTGCCGTTCAATGCATTACTCTCTCATAGTCAGGAAATGCGGATCCTTTATACCCTAAATGACGTCAAATATCTCGCGTGACTATCAGCAGGAAACGAGATTTGTCAGAGGACTGACTTGCACACGTGTTCTCTATTCAATAACAAAAGATAGGCGTTGCTATGATGATACGTAGTCAGTCTG
>MU204251.1:8022317-8033469 GCA_017309775.1 Paedocypris sp. Pulau Singkep | reverse complement strand
TTACTTTTTTCAGTAACGAATAATCTAACGCAATTACTATTTCCTCCGTTACAACGCCGTTATCGTTACTGACAAAAATGCTGCGTTACTTGTGGTCACCAAAGCGGTTTTAGTCTGATGAGTCTGCGCGGTGTTTCCCTCTGGTGCGCGTGTTCGGTGGGCGGGACATAACTGGTGTTTGGTGTGTATGTGAACGTGGTGCAACTGAAAACGTGATGATTAGATTAAATGTCCATCATTTACCACCCGAAAACATTGCGTCTGGTCTCACACAAGCGCTCGTCCGCGCGCACCTCACCAGGAGGCTTCCTCTGTTACGTCGTCATAATAATTAATGGGGGCGGGACTTTCCCTTTTCATATAATGGCAGGTCGCGGGGTTGCGCGTCCCAGGCAGAGATCATTCTAATAATTTCGTTTTATTTCTAATAAATTAGTCTTCTTTTATCTATTATTAACTAAACCAATGCCGCGTTAATGTAATAAAAACGTACAAGAAAGACATTGTATACAACATTGCAGAGAGAGAGAGATCGCGGAATTAACAGATAAGTGTTAAGAAGAAAGTGTCTGGGGTCTCTTCACTCCTGGGGAGTGAACCGAGTTCACTTAACATAATCGAGTCCACTAGGTTGTGAACAGCAAAATAACTGAACTCAATTTCCCTTTCTGGTTTACATTAATCGAGCATTGGTTTATTTAATACGAACTATGTGAAAACTACCAGTTTGCACTAGAAAGAGTGTACATTTTCGTTATTGTTATTTAATTTTGGTATATTGTTAAACAAAATATACTGAAAGCAGAACATGTTAAACTGTTTACTTTTGTGAAATGTATTCGTTTATTTTTGTTCATTCCTTAAAAAGCATAATTTATATTTAGACTTTGTTGGCCATTGTAGTTCTAACTCTGTATATAAATATAAAAAGTTCTAAACTATCTATTGTGTTTTATTATTCATTATACTAATGATAATATTTACTATACTATTTTGAATTTGATGTGTGAGTGTCCCTGTCACTGTCTCACAACGATATTAAAATAGTGTAGATTATTTATTATTAATGTACATTGCTTTATAATAATAATGTATTTCATTTAGTGTCCATTTAATTAATTTAACATATTTAATATTGACAGCAGCACAAAAAAGCAGCAAACCAAAAACATTGTCACAAAAAGTAACGCAATAGTTACTTTTTCTAGTAATTAGTTACTTTTATAAAGATGTAACTCAATTACTAACTCAATTACTATTTTTTAGAAGTAACTAGTAACTGTAACTAATTACTTTTTTAAAGTAATGTTCCCAACACTGCTCATGACATCATCGACACCACAGTCGCTCCTCACACGTCATTCAGTGTGTCCTGCAAGCTTTCAACGAAATCTTGAGGGTGTATTAACCCTATAACGCAACCCGTGACACCGGTGTCACTCTTTGTTCAATGATTTTTTAATGAGTTTTCAAAAAAAATATTTTTCACTTTTTTTTTCCACTGTTGACTTGTAGATGTAATTTGATGCTGGAACACCAGGTGGCGCCAAATTACTGCTTAATTAGGCTTCCAGAGCAGTTTGTATTGTCCAAAGTCCAAAAATTTGGGATCAATACCAATTTTTCCCAAATATCAAAAATCTTATCTACCGGGGGCGGGGCAATATTTGTATCCGAAATTTTTTTTTTCTTCCATAGAAAGTTGTGTCTGGTGGTATTCTTGAATATGCCTTGAATATGCAGGAAACATGTCAATGTTTTGATTTTTGTTTTCATTCTATTAATTTTTATTGCACTATTTTAAAACATTTTTTTTTTTTTCATATTTATAATTTAAATTTTTTTTTTTTTTCATTTTTCTTAGTTTGATGCCAATTATTACGTTCGTTTGAAAAAAAAAAATGTTTTAAGCGATCTTTCTGGTACCGTGCATTAAATACCGTATTTACGCAAAAATAAGCACTAGCTGCTCAAAAACTTTGAGGGTGCTTATAATCAGCAATTTCAAATGTGCACGTAAAAATAAGCGCTCTTTTTCCATATTTCAGAGAATCACAAATAAATGGAAATGTTTTTTATAGCTTGATAACAGAAATAAATAAATATTAGTCACACAGCACTGCACTGAACAGTGACCCTTAGAAGGGGCTAAATAACGTTAGAACAAAATATTATTAATATTGGAACAGACAGAGCATCTGGTAAATCAGCGCTAACGGAACAGAAAGAGAACAGTCGAAAACAAAGAACACAGACAAAAAGTCAATACCAGGGAATCAACACAATCAAAACACTTTACTATTGAAGTTACAAGTTAGGTTTGTTTAAAATATAAATTTTATAACAATATTTATGATACTTGATATGGAGTAGGGCTGGGCAATTAACCGAAAAGTAAGTGAAATCAACTTTCAGAACTTATTGATCCCCTTTTTTCCCTTTCCCAAACTTTTTTTTTTATTAAAAAAAAAAAAAAAAAGCAGCTTATACAAAACATTTTTTTCAATTATTTTTTCATTTTAATTTATTTAATATATTATATTTCGAGTTATTTATTTTAACTTTTAACTAAGAACAACTGAGGGCAAAAAACAATAAATTAATAAAATAAGTGTTCATTAATTGTAACTGTTAAAATTTGAAATTATTACGGAGTATTAAAAATCAGCATCATTTTGGTGAGAAAGAGTTCAACACATCTTCTGGTCACAAAAAATAACTTTTCTATTTGAGAGATACATTTAAAAAAAAGCGCTCGTCCTGTATACACACACACACACACACACGGAATAAGTAAATGTATGTTTTTTGTTTTTCTTCAACACATTGTGAGCAGATTACATACAGTAAACGTTATGTGTGTGTGTGTGTGTGTGTTCTCAGGTGGTGAGTTGCTGGTCTGCAGTGCGGCGGTTGCTCGTCGATGACTTTGTGGGCTGCGGTGCGGATCAGATGCTTCTGGTGTTCGAGGATACGGACGATTCCTCCGATGTTCTGAACTCCTTCCTCCTCACAGATCTGTCCGCCATCACTTATTCTGTTGGTCTCTTCTTTCACACACATTTTGCTGTAGCATTGGACCTTCAGATTCAGACCGTGACTCTGATTTCACAGTGTGGAAGAAGCTCCGGCGAGGCCTTGACCACCTCCGACACGGTTCAGGAGAACCTTCATCTGACTGTTCAAGCCCTGGAGTCCAGATTACAGGTTGTGATCATTACATCATTCAGGGTTCCTACGTGTGCTTGAAATCCTTGAAAATGCTTGAATTTCATTAATGTGTTTTCCAGGCCTTGAAAGTGCTTGATTTTTAAACAAAACGTTTGAAAATGCTTGAAAATGTAATTATACAGACTGTATTTCAATCATCAAAACAAAGACTTTTGACTGTTCTTTCGTTTGCTTTTGTTTAGTTTTTTTTTGCGTTTTCTGTCAGTGTTGGTGTTATTTTACCAGGCTGCTCTTTGTTTTTTTTTTTATAATGCGTGAAATATAGCTACAATGAACACAAAATACAAAATACTACTTGACTTTTTTTTCTGTCCAGACGATTTTAAACGTTGATTCACGAGTGATGATGTTTTGGTCGTACGAGATTTTGACTTTAAAATTTGATCAATATATTATTTCACTGGAACCAACCAACGAAGACAGCCGTGTTAAGGCTTTTGAAGTTTCTTTTTTTTTTTCAAAAATAAAAAAAAAATCTGTATTGTTTTTTTATATTTTAAAATGTCAACAATAATGTCTCTTTTTAAAATTAGACTTGATTATGTTTCCTCGTTTATACTTGGAACAAAGAAAGTTCTACAGCTTTCTGTAAAACTTGGAAACGTAGCAACATCTAATACGTGATGTTTTATTGAACTTTACATTCAGAGAAACTTTCCCCCAAAACGGTAAAGTTTCATTTTGATTTAGGCATAGCTTTAAATATGCATAAATACGCATAAATATACAATGACATAACTGTATTGTGCTGGAAGAACTTGAACGTGGACATTTCATTGCTTGAAAAGAGGTTGAATGTTATCTTTCAGAAAGTGCAGGAACTGTGATTATCACTGCTAACGTCACGGTCCACTCTGTGTGTGTGTGTGTGTGTGTTCCAGAGTGGCCTGAGGCTCCTGGAGGACCTTCACAGAGACGTGTGGCTGAAGGAGCGAGTGCTGCGTCGCTCTCTGGTGGCTCTGTCTGCTCTGGTGTCTGGTCAAGCTCGTGCCACATGTTCTCCACAGCAGGTGGGTCTCACAGCATCTACAGTAATGGTGTGGCTTCTCCTTATGGAATTCATTTGTGTCAACAGCAGAATTGTTGTAAATGGGCTGCATTTTGCATGTAATCCGATAAACCGTCCCTATAAAAAAGATGTTTTTAGATTATGATAAAACGTTGTACTAACTGTAATAAAAAAACCTGTTACATCCGCCATCTTGAGTCTTGTGCTGACTGATGTAGCTGGATCAGCGCGGACCCTGACATCAGCAGGATGTTAGTCGAGTGTCTCACTCGCGTTGTACTATTTGTGTAAACGTTATGAGACGGCACAGACACTGTTCTCAATGTCTTCTCTCTGTAATGTTGTTGTTGCAAAATAGCACAAACGTTGAACACTTGAACACTTTATTCTACTTGTAACACTTTATGTCTCGTCTAACAACTCCACCTGTATTGCCTTTCTCCACCAGCGGGTGTCACAGTTTCACAACAAAACAGCTTCATAAACTAAAAAGTGATGTCAGCAGTTCCGGAAGTAAGATGTCCGTAACTGTAAAAGTTTTTTTTGTTGTTGTTTTTCCATTTACTGACTATTCTTGAAGAATAAAAAAAAAATCCCCTGTAAATTTAAAATTTAATCATTTAAAACTATTTTATACGTCTGGACACTTGCATGTTTCACTCAAAAGATCTCCCTGCATATTAGTGGTAGGAAAAAAAAACACGCTTGGAATTCTTGTGGCTACAACGTTTGGCCTGTCGTATAGTGAAATAATGACAATGTTTTCTCGACAACGCCCTTCATAAAAGGACATTTTCGTTAACGGGGTCATTGGTAAGTGGAGGTCATACTGTATTTGGCGTATGGAGAAGAGATGTGTGCTGCTCTACGTGATGAGGAGGATGAAGATGCTGAAACTAACTGAGAGGACTGAGAGTGTGTGTGTGTGTGTGTGTGTGTGTGTTCAGGAGGGTCTTGTTCCTCTGTGTGACGAGGAGGAGGAGGATGAAGATGCCGCAGCTGAACCCGAGGCAGACGGGATGGAGCTGTGTGCGGAAGCTTCTCTCCAGGTGGAGAAGGTCTGGCAGAGAGTGGTTGGGTCCAGCTTGGTGGTCGGAGTGGCTGTGACTCTGAGAGACGGTTGCAGGTCAGTTTCAGCTTCATCGTGAGACTCTTCTTCAGATCATGAGATGTTCTTGTGTTGCTCCTCTCAGACTCAGCGGCTCCGTCCTGGAGGCCATGAGCAGTAAGAGCGTGTCCTATCCGGGCCCTGGGTCCCGTCTGACCGTGGTGGTGGTGACGGACGTGGCTCCTCTGCTACTGTCTGGTGACATCACATCCCCCATCATGCTTCACTACAGCACAGAAGGGGGCGGAGCTCCTGCTCGGGTGTGTGTGGCCTGTGGCCGGATCTCACTCGGCCTCACAGACGTCACCGCGGGAACCTTTCAGCCACGCCTGCTACAGGAGCCGCACCTTGTTACAGGTGAGAAGCGTTTAAGTACTTATGCGAATATAAGCACCCTGTCTTCCACTTTTAGAAGCTTATATGTGCATATTTTAAACCATCCTATTATGTTTGGGTCAAATTTACCCGTTTTCAAAGTTGAAAAATATTTTTTAAATACTTGAAGTATTTTTTATTCACTTTGAAACTTCTCCTGCTTGGCTTAATTGGTGTATTTATCAACCTCACATATTTGTAACACCACGCTACATGTTTATACTACAAAGATCCTGTTCGGGTCAATATTTGACACAAATTTAACTGTGTTATAAGTTTAAAAATAAAAAATACTTTAAAGTTTTGGGTTACTGTGAAAATTCTCTTGAGTGTCTTAGTGAGTGTAATCTACATATAAACAAAAAACGCTTCAGTTCACATATTTGTAACACGCTATATGTTTTAATATATATTTATTTTTAATATATTATATTTAATATAAATATGCACATAAATTTAAGCAAGCCTTTTTCCACATTTCAAGTGAGGAGCAATCGCGAATAAAGGGAAATACCTCGTTGGCGGCTTCTGGTTTGTGTCCTTTTTCTTCCTTTAAATAATGGTTCGAGTGTGTGTGCGTGTGTGTGTGTGTGTGTGCAGAGGAGGCGCAGGAGGACGCCGTCTCTCTCCGGGCCGTGCTGGAGTGTGTGTGTGTGCTGGTGGAGTGTGTGGATCAGACTCTGGCTGATGTTCAGGACTGGATGCAGGAGCGGCTGCTGATGCGGCGGCTGGAGCTCTACCCACGATGCTTTGCGTCCTCCAGTGGCGACGTGTTGTTGCGGTGGGAGCGGAACACGGCGTTTCAGGGGCTGCTGACCATCTGCTGCAGGTCAGCTGACCCTCGGCCTCTAACAATATGACAACATTTTTGATCATTTGATAATAGAATGTTCAGTTTCTGTGACCGTGTTTAATAATTATTAAATAATCGGCATGATCAATTCAATAATTCCTTAGCAATCAATGATAATTATATTATAATTTTTATGACGATATTTCGTTCTTTCTACAGTTGTTCCATGTCATTTTAAAGTTGTTGAGGCATAAATCTGTTTTTGTGTTGATCTTTAGCCTGTGTAATGATAGTTTCCTATAAAAACTTTTTCTCAATTACATTTCCTATAATTGTCCAACCAATGGATTGTTTTCAGTCAAAAAGGCATTTATTTTCATTTTTTATTTGTAACTGTTGTGTAGAAATACAGAAGCAAGGAAATATTCTTAACTTCTATTCTATTCTTATTCTTAATATATTTAACTTATATACACATTTTACATTTATTAAAGGAGATTTGCACATATATATATATATATTTTCAAATTGCACATATATATATATATTTTCTTTATTACGAAAAATCTGGTGTTTTTTAGACTTGGATTTTTGGTGTGCTAGTTTGTGTTGAAATGCACTGAAATACTGAAGTAAATGTCTGTGTCTCTCTCTCACTTTTTCTGTTTCACTCTTTATCTCTCTTTCACTCCGTCTTTCTTACTGAAGTTGATTTAATCTGTAAAATGTCTTCAGTATAGTTGTGTTTGTGTGTGTGTTTTTCAGGGATGAGTTGCGTTTGCTGCAGCTCCTGCACTCGCTTTGTGACTTCCTACCTGTGTCACATGACGTCAAGCTGCTAGAGGGGCGGGGCCTAGGAATCTTACAGGTGGAGAGGCGGAGCCCTGAAGCTCAAGAGGCAGATGGGTGGGGTCTGGGCAGAGTGGGCGGGGTTCTGGAGACAGAGAGGCGAAGCTTAGTTGCTCTGGAGACTGAGAGGCGGTCCCCGGCAGGAGGGGGCGGGGCTCTGACTCTGGCTCTGGAGGCTGAGATCCAGACTCTGAGAGATGGAGTGCGGTCAGTGCTGCGGTCAGCTGAGGGTGAGGCGGAGCAAGAGGAGGCGTCCGGCTCCTCCGATCTGATGCAGAGGCTGAGAGACGAGAGACGGCGAGAGAAGCTGCGATTGGATAAGAAACTGCGGCCCCTGGTGGACAGGAAGCGCTACTGCAGTCTGACCCACAGCCTGATTCTCTCACAAATACACACGGATGAAGTGACTCTGACAGAGACCCCTCACTCGCTCTGATCCCTCACACACACACACACACACACACACACACACACGCATAGAGTATATGCTGCTCTTTCATGTATATAATGATCATAAACTTTTTACGGACTGAAGACGTTTCTGTGTCCTTTCATCAACTATCATTTCGGTGTATGTAGAAACACACACACACACACACACACACACTGTAAGAAGAGAGAGAAACTGAAAGACACAGTGAGGAATAGGAGTCGATTGTTTCTTACACGTCATGTGAAGTTATATTGTGATACACAGAGGAAATAGTCACAGAAACCGCAATAAATAGTGTAAATACTGACGATTGTGAGCAAATAAGTGTGAAGCTGTTACTGTGTTAAGTGATGAACATTTAAGTTAAGAAATAATCAACTAAAACTGACATTTCAGCTAATAGGTAATAACTTAAGGTTCAGTGAGTGACACTCAAGTGTGTGTGTGAGAGAGAGAGAGTTCCTGAGTGTGTGTGTGTGTGTGTGTGTGTGTGTCAGGAAAAAAAGAGTCTGAACGTGTGTGTGTGTGAGAGAAAGAAGTTCCTGAGTGTGTGTGTGTGTGTCAGAAAAAGAGTCTGTGAAGAGTGTGTGTGAGAATGTCATAAAGTGAAAATGTGGGTGTAAGTGTGAAAGTCAGAAAGTGTGTGTGAGAAACTGAGAGCATGTGTGTGTGAGCGAGAAAGTCAAAACGTCTGTGTGTGTGTGTGTGTGTTTGTGTAAGGATGAAAAACAAGAGGCGGGTGTGAATAGTGGCAGAAGGTTCTAGATGTTGGTGGCGGCCTCGTGCCTGATGATCTTGTACGTGATCCAGTAGAAGACGTTGAAGATGAGGAAGGCCAGTGGAAACGCCGCCCGCGAGACGGTGTCGATCCTCTTCGCTCTGTCCACAAACTTCTTCCTGTTCAGCTCTCTGTCCTTCAGGATGGACGGCTGCTGATTGGCTGCTGGCGCACTCTTCGCCGTGCTGCCGTCGTTCACGCAGAAGTTCAGGCGGCCATCTTGTAACTCGTCTGCCTGCGCGGTGAAAAGACACAGCGTTAATATTACACACGTGCTCTGAGTGTGTGAGGGAACGTGTGTCTAAGCGTCTTTTTTTTGCGACTTGAGTGTGTGACAGTGTGTTTGTCCGTGTGTGTTTTCAATGTTCTAGTGTGCGAGTGAATTGTTTATTAAAAAGTTAAAAAGCTGTTGAAAAGTTTGACTGTGTGAAACATTTGTGTCTGTTTGACTGTGTGTTTGCTTGATTTTTAATGCACATAAATGTTTTGTGTGTGTGTGAGAGAGAGAAAAAAAGAGTGAGAAAGAGAGAGAACGAGAAAAAGAGAGCAATGGTTTGAATGCATTTATGTGTTTGAATGGTTTTGTGTGTTTGCTTGATTTTGAATGTACGTACATAATAGTGTTTTGTGAGTGTGTGTTTGTGAGTGTGTGTGTGTGCGCGTGCGACTGAAAAGTGCAATTTGCCCACCTGACTATGTGCTTGTGTGTGACGGTGTGAATGAACAAGTGTTTGGAGTGTCTAAATGTTTGTGCGTGTGTGTGTGTTTGTAGTAGTATTTAGAGCATCTTCCCCTGTGTAAAAGCTGCATTGGGTTTTCATTTGTAAGTTAAAAAAAAAAAATAAATTTACCAGAAGAGATGGGAAGTCGTCAGCTGAATCAGTGGCAAACACACACACACACACACTAGGGCTTATTTTTGGGGTTGCGTGATTGTGTGTGAGTGTGTGTGTGTGTGTGTGTGTGTGTGTGTGTGTGCTGGGCGAGTTAAAGGTGAATCCTCAGCTGTTTCCTCCAGGTGAAATTATAGCACACGACGCTGCTTTACTGGAGCATCAGCGTCTGATCGTGAGACGCGCGCAAACATTTATAAAGCCGCGCGGGGTCACGGAGTTCAACTCGGCAGAAAAGATGGGTTTTTTCGGGACGAGATGTGTATGTTAATCCCCCGACAGCTTCTGATGGTCGTTTATAATTGACTCGTGCTAATTCTCTCTTTGCCGAGACACAAATCTGGAGTATTTTTCTGCTTCTGCTCGACGCGCATGATTGGGAGTTTTGCGTGTGTTTCCACCTTGTGGCTTTGCTTTTGCCTTCGTTTAAGACGGAGAAACTCCTTCTGCTGTCTGGAGACAAAGTTGACGCCGGCGTATTCCAGAAGAGCCGCGAAAACAAACAGCAAACACACCGCCATCCAGATGTCTATCGCCTTCACGTAGGAAACCTGCCAGAAAACAAACATCTAAATGAAATGATACAGAAATATCTACTGTGCGGCCATAAAGTCATTGTAAAACAACTGTAAAACACGTGTAAAACAGCTGAACAAAGCATGAAAACAACTGGTAGAAATGTATGTGTGTTTGTGAAAAAAACTTCCGGATGAATCGTGCTGTGAGTAAACATCAACATCTGCAGGAAGCTCGCTTTTGTAAAACCACCTGTACGAAACATGTTGTTGTGAACCATGTCTAAGAAGCGTGTAGTAAAACACCTGCACAAAGCGCGCGGATGTTATCATAAAACACCTGCAAGAAATGCATCATCCTTAAACACCAGCACAACATGCATTTACCTAAAAACACCTAACACGAGCACGTCGTCCTAAAACACTGGCAAAAAATGTATGTCATATCGCACTCTTGCAAGAAAATGATTGCAAAACACTATAAAGCTGAACCTTACAGTAAAATACCGGCTTTGATTTTGAATACAGCGGCCAAAAAACGGTGAAGAAAAACGGTGTGATTTGCGCCATTTCATTCAACAAGAAAGGCTGCGTGAAACACATCACACTAAAAACACCTGCAAGAAGCACGTTAGAGTACTTTAGAACACTTAAAAAGCGCTTTACAGTAAAACACCTGCAACTACCTCGTTACAGTAAAACACCTGCAGGAAACATGTTACAGTAAAAAACCTCCAAAAAGCATGTTACAGTAAAACACCTGTAACTGTCTTGTTACAGTAAAACACCTGCAAGAAGCACGTTACAGTAAAACACCTGCAGGAAGCATGTTACAGTAAAACACCTGTAACTGTCTTGTTACAGTAAAACACCTGCAAGAAGCACGTTACAGTAAAACACCTGCAACTACCTCGTTTACAAAAAACACCTGCAAGACGCACGTTACAATAAAACACCTGCAACTACCTCGTTACAGTAAAACACCTGCAGGAAACATGTTACAGTAAAAAACCTGCAACTACCTCGTTACAGTAAAACACCTGCAGGAAACATGTTACAGTAAAAAACCTCCAAAAAGCATGTTACAGTAAAACACCTGTAACTGTCTCGTTACAGTAAAACACCTGCAAGAAGCACGTTACAGTAAAACACCTGCAACTACCTCGTT
>MU204251.1:7975510-8020528 GCA_017309775.1 Paedocypris sp. Pulau Singkep | reverse complement strand
ACAGGTTAATCTGATCTAATCTGATCACACAGGTTAATCTGATCTAATCTGATCACACAGATTAATCTAACTGATCTGATCACACAGGTTAATCTGATCTAATCTGATCACACAGGCTAATCTGATCTAATCTGATCACACAGGCTAATCTGATCTAATCTGATCACACAGGTTAATCTGATCTAATCTGATCACACAGATTAATCTAACTGATCTGATCACACAGGTTAATCTGATCTAATCTGATCACACAGGTTAATCTGATCTAATCTGATCACACAGGTTAATATAACTGATCTGATCACACAGGTTAATCTGATCTAATCTGATCACACAGGTTAATCTGATCTAATCTGATCACACAGGTTAATCTGAACTAATCTGATCACACAGGTTAATCTGAACTAATCTGATCACACAGGTTAATCTGAACTGATCTGATCACACAGGATAATCTAATTGATCTGGTCACACAGGTAAATTTGATCACACAGTATCACACAATTTAAACTGATCACACAGGTTAACCTACTGATTTGATAAAACAGGTTAATCTGAACTAATATGATCACACAGTTTAATCTAAATGTTCTGGTCACACAGGTAAATCTGCACCGATCTGATCACATAGGTTAATATGAACTAATCTGATCACACAGATTAATCTAATTGATCTGATAACACAGGCAAACCTGAACCAATCTGATCAAACAGGTAAATCTGAACTAATCTGATCAAAATGTAAACTGATCCGATCACACAGGTCAATCTGAACCAATCTGATCACAAAGGTTTACATAATCGATATGACCCGAGTAATTCTGAACCAAACTGATAACCGAACTGATAACACTTGAGCTAATCTAAACTAACATGCACAGGTTAATCTGTAACTGAATCTGCACATGTAGGCTAATCTGAATTTAACTAAACTTATTTAGTACCTGTGGTTTGATTTGAGCCAATCTAAATTTATACTAGTCTGAACTAACTCAAGGATATGGGTTAATGAGTTTACCTAAACTATTTGGTTAATCTGAATGACCTGTACTCACAGGATAATCTGAGCCAATCTAAACATAGGCGATGATATAAACAAATTCAAGAACATGTGTTAATCTGAACTATCTGGTTAATCTGACAGACCAGCATCCGCGGGAGTTAGTTTGAGTTTATTGAATTACGCGAGTTAATCTGAACACAAATCTTACATTAAGCACTAAAAAATTAATTGCTTAATTTGTCAAATAAAGGATAATAAATCATAATTTATTATGATTATAGATAATAAATAATACAAGAGAAGCTGATAAAGGAAACTAAAAGTAGTTCATGACAGATTAAACCTCGTGTCGTTGGTGGAGAAGGTGTGCAGAATCCCCTGACCTGTGTTGTAGTGTTTGGTGCAGTAGCCGAGCTCTTTTTCATCTCTGATGAGGAACTGAGGAAGAGTCAGACCATCAGCCACCTGAACAGCAGCGTTCTCCATCCACTCGAACACCAGGTCGTTCATGGTGTAGCCGACTGTGGAGAAACATCAGCGTGGTCAGTCAGGAAGGGCGTGTCAGAGAGAGAAGGTGAAGCGCTCACAGCTCTCCAGCTGCATGGTGCACGTCTGAACGTCCATCGGGAAGTTCTTCAGATCCATGGGACAAGACAGAATCAGGGTCAGCCTGCAGACACACAGAAGGTTAGAAACTTCTGACTTTAAACCTTCTGTTTTGTTGCTTCTGATGGATGCTTATCACAGAGATGCTTATCACATCTGATGGATGCTTATCACTTTTTATTCATTTGATTGTCTGGTTGTTGGTGTTAAGTAAATGGCTATGATTATCACTATGACTATGACAAGACAAAGACAAAGACCTTGAGGTGAAGTCAATCATCAGGAGCCAATCAGAGGCAGAGTAAGTAAACCGGATCACTACTATTTGGTAAAAGATCATTAAATAACGCAACAACTCGTCTCATCCTAACAGATCTCTCTACCTCTCTTTTTATTTTGGTCTCTCAGCCTGTTTTCTGTTCTTTTCTTTCTCTTTCAAGATTTCTAAGTGTCCCTTCTAACTCTTTTTCTCTGCCTATTTCATTCTCTCTCTTCATGTCTCGCTGTCTCTGAGTATCTCTCTCTCTCTCTCTCTCTCTCTCTCTCTCTCTCTCTCTCTCTCTCTCTCTCGCTCTCTCTCAATCAGATCATTTAGAGTTAGAGTAATTAAAGTGAAACACTACTATTCCCTCACTGAGGTGAAAGACAAAAAATTTTAGTAACACAATAGTTAGTCTCTTTCTAAAAGATTATTATTACCTTCAATCTATCCTTTTATCTGCTATTTTCTTTCTTTCTCAGGGTCCCCCCCTCCCACCTCTCTCTCTCTTTCCCTCACTTTAAATCTTACTATACTTCTCACTCTCTTTTTACACTATTTTTCTCTCACGCCATCATTGAGCAATTCACTCTCTATTTATCTCTTTGGCTCTGACTATTTCCCTCTCTCCCTCTGATATTTTTCCTGCCTTTATCTGCCCCATTTATTGCTTTCTCATTCTTCTCTACACCCCCTGCTGTTTTTTATCTCATCCCTCCCTATTTATCTCTACCATATCCCCGTCTCTCCATCTCTCTGTGCTACTCTTTTTTCATCTGTCTATCACTTCCTCCCTGTATCGGTCTAGGTTTCTTCCCTTCTCTCTCTCTCTTTGTGTCTCGTCCCCTCCGTGTGCACATGGTTTTAAACTGGAGTTAAACTTTGTGTTGTGACCCGGTTAGATGGAGCCGGAAGCGGGAGAGAGCGAGTCTGAAGTGTTTCCTCAGCAGAAGCGAGTGATGTGAATGATTAATGCATGAGAGGATGAAGGCAGCGATCAGCCGGCTGATGTGCGGTGATTTACACAAACATCTGAAACTAGGACAGTGTTTCTTCGGCTTTCAGGTGATTTAGACCGTCCCTGCCACTTTCCCCTCCACTCGCACTCTCGGGGTCATGTGATCACGGCCGGCCAATCAGAGACTTTATACAGCTTCAAAAGACTTTGCAGTTTCAAAATAATAATTATTATTTCAAAGAAGTATGTGATTGTGTCTGTTGTTTGTTTTTGTATTACTGGAAAGTGTTTGTGGAGTTTTGTCCATGTGATTCTTGCGGCTTTTTTTGTTTGGTTTTGGTTGTATTGTTAAAAAACGGCCATGCTGCAATTGGGCCCGAACTTCTTGAAAACACTGATACGAGATATGAGTTGTCTGTCTGTCTGTTTGTCTGTCTGTTTATACAGATGAGGACTGAGTGCAGAGAAAAACAAGAGCAAAAAACGTTAACACAGCTTTTGTAGATACTTAGAAAAAAGATATCTTTTTATGTCTCTTTTTATCTGTTTAAAAGCACCTTTTAATTTTTTTTAAAACAATGACTATTTTGTAGCAAACTTTTCAAACTGTAGATTTTAAAACAATGACTAATCTCGGGCTAATAATTTTGTCCTCAATGGTTTGACCATAAATGATTGAAAGACATAATTGAGACTTATTTGATTTTTACTACTATTGTTATAATGATAACAGAAATTAACCTATCAGTCAAATGTATCAGAAACTTTATCAAGCTTCTTCAAGAAGAGACTTTGCTGTAAAATAATTACTGTAATATTATTATAAACAAGTTTGGACCGTTGTTTTGTTTTTGTTTGTGTTTTCAGGGGTGGGCAAACTTTTTGATTGGCGGGTCACATTGGGTTCTAACATTTGACAAGAGGAAGACCGGGCTTCCTGGTCCACCAGCTGTCAATTACATTCTCACCAGCCAATCAGAGTAAGGACCGCCCCCACGTGAACCTAGTGCCAGAAGTCCAAACAAAAAAAACGACACGGACGAAAAACCTGAAGCGAAAATAATGTTCAAACCAAAACGTGAAGATTTTCATTTGTTTCTTACTTATTTTTGGCATCTGATTCCATAGACTGACAATGTAAAAATAAATGCTAAAAATATACTAGTACAATTCTTTTACGTACATTTTGTGTTTAGGGCTGCGCTTTTTAAAATGTGTTTGAAAATAAACCTTCCTAACAGATTAACCGGATTTACATAAAAAAATATTTGACTTTCATATAATTTTTACAAGTTCAGCGGGCCGAATTAAAACAATGAAAGGGCTATAAATGATTGAAAGATGGTTTAACCAGATAATTGAGACATTTAATATGATCTTGATTAGACTATTTGATTTATACAACTATTGTTATTATGGTAGCATCTTTAATCGTCCACCAGACCTGATGCTGTAGAGAACAGTTCCGTCTTTGAATATCCGCAGGAGCTTGTTGTCGGTAGTGACGTCGTGGAAGTTTGCTCCTTTCTCGTTGGCGAAGAACAGGTCTGGTTTCCAGATGGAGTCCAGCATAGAGGGGTCCAGGTCCAGAGAGGAGTCTGGGTATTCGCTGTAAGACAGACGAGGGTCGTTCCACTTCTGTCTCAGGAAGATGTTGACTCTGTAGTCCTGTCAGAAACAACAAAGGTCGGCCCGAATCTCCCACTCCTGCTGAATTAATGCCCTTGCTTCACTTTGCATAACAGACCAGAGACGTGATGGGATGGAGACGGACAGGAGGTTGTGATGGAACCAGAGGCGTGATGATGGGAAACATGGACTATAATGAGACGAGAGCAGGCTGGGCTGAGGAACATGAAGAGCCAGATGACAAAATGCTGGATAAGGTGAACATGAAAAAAAAAACAATAGATGTGAGGAACCAAAAAACATGCTGATGAGTAGGACAAGCCCAGAACTTTTTGGAATTACCGTAGTAACTCTGAATACAAACTGGAGAGTATGATATTAGTATACCGACTATAATCCCGTATAAACCCTTTTAATAGTCAGGAGGAAAACCAGAGGAGAACATGATGAAGCTGGAGGCAGGAGATGCGTGCCGACAAGCCATCAGCCACTTCTGCTTCAGGTAACAAAAAGAGTGTTTGTGACGCAAATAACTGTGTTTTTTTATAGATCTTAATGGAGTTTCTAAAAGACTGAAGGCCTGTGGTTCAGCCGTCGTGTCTTCTCTTTGTAAGAGCTTCGTGACTCCATCACATCATCCACGCACTTTCAGCACAGTTCTGTCGACTTTTTTTTTTTATTTTTATGAAAGGCAGTGACAAGGCAATGAAATTGTCTCTCGCTCAAGGTTTTGAATAAAAAAAAGTCTAGAAAGAAAAGTGCAGAGATGATGAGTTTGATGAACAGAGATGAATGAGTTGTGGAGTAGTTAAAAGGTCTGTGCTAAGATGTGCGTAGTCTTGTGTGATAGTGTGTTGTGTGCTGTTGTTTGATAGTTTGTGGTGTAACGTTGTAAAGTGTTTTAGTGTGTTATGAGGACTTCTATCGTCAGATGTTTGACGCTGTGTGATGTTGTGTAAAGTGAAGTGTTGTGTGATGTTGTTGTAAAGTGTGTAGTGCTGTGTGGTGTTGTTTGAAATTTTGTCGTGTTGTGTAATGAAGTGTGTTATGAGGGCTTTTATAGTTTGAAGATGTTTGATGCTGTGTGATGTTGTGCAATTTTAAGTGTTGTGTGATGTTGTGGTAAAGTGTGTAGTTGAGTGGTATTTGATAATGTATTGTGTTGTATACTGTTATGACTTGTTTTTGGTGTATTGTGAGGACTTGTATGGCGTTGTTAGAAGTTGTTGGATACTGTGTGGTGTTGTGAGTTGTTGTAATGAAGTGTGTGGTGTTGTTTGATTTTATGTTGTGTTATGTAATGGAAAGTGCTGTGTTGTGTGATGTGTTGTGTTTTAGTGTGTCATGAGGACTTTTACCTTTAGAAGATGATGCTGTGTGATGCTGTGCAATGTAAAGTGTTGTGTGATGTTGTGGTAAAGTGTGAAGTGCTGTGTGTTGATGTGAGGGACTGTATGGTGTCGTGAGGACTTTGGTTCTGCGTTGTGAGGACTTGTGCGGTGTTGTGAGCACTTGTGTGGTATTGTGAGGGAGTTTGTGGTGTTGTGAGGACGTGTGTGGTATTGTAAGGACTTGTGTGGTGATGTGAGAGCTTGTGTGGTGTTGTGAGGAATTGTGTTGCCTTGTGAGGACTTGTGTGGTGTTGTGAGTAATTGTGTGGAGTTGTGAGTAATTGTGTTGAGTTGTGAGGACTTGTGCGGTGTTGTGAGCACTTGTGTGGTATTGTGAGAGAGTTTGTGGTGTTGTGAGGACGTGTGTGGTACTGTAAGGACTTGTGTGGTGATGTGAGAGCTTGTGTGGTGTTGTGAGGAATTGTGTTGCCTTGTGAGGACTTGTGTGGTGTTGTGAGTAATTGTGTGGAGTTGTGAGTAATTGTGTTGAGTTGTGAGGACTTGTGCAGTGTTGTGAGCACTTGTGTGGTATTGTGAGAGAGTTTGTGGTGTTGTGAGGACGTGTGTGGTGTTGTGAGAGCTTGTGTGGTGTTGTGAGTAATTGTGTTGCCTTGTGAGGACTTGTGTTGAGTTGTGAGGACTTGTGTGGTGTTGTGAGCTCTTGTGTAGTTCTGTGAGGGAGTTTGTGGTGTTGTGAGAGAGTTCTGTGGTGTTGTGGACTTGTGAGGTGTCGTGAGGGAGTGTTTGGTGTTGTAAGGACTTGTGTGGTGTTGTGAGGACTTGTGTTGCGTTGTGAGGACTTGTGTGGTGTTGTGAGGGAGTGTATAGTGATGTTTAAGGTAGGGGGTGGAGGTATTGTGTGTTGTGTTGTGATATATTTAGTGTTGTGTTGTGTTGTGTTGTGTTCTGAGGTGGTGTGTGATGTTGTGCTGCAAGAGAAGAAGGAGGCCTGAAGCATCTGCCCAACATCTCTGATGTTTCAGCCAAAGCTCATTAGCATTTGTGAGCGTCACACGAGGAATGTTAAGCGACCTCTAATGAATGAAAAATGTGATTGGGGATTTTAATTAAAAAGGGGGAATTTGAAACGACGAGTCTGAACAGCAACTGATTTGATCTCAAAGCCAAATCGCTTCAGCTATTAAAGCTGTTTCATGTTAAACCCGTTTATTCTGTGATATTGATCATCACGCTGGAAATCCATGATGAAGAGAAAGCAGGGAGGTGAAGCGAACTCATGCGATAAACGTGTAATATTGGAGTAGAATGAATGACGTGAATGATACGTAGAGTGTTTTGTCTTTTTGAGAAGACATTTAAGTGGATTGGAGAAGAACACTCACCATTGTTGTCTCTGTCACCGAACCAAAGCTGTTTATGAAGATGTTACACGTGACGTTCACCGGGGGACCTGAAACAACAAGCACAATGCTGTACACGACTGGCCACTGTAACGACCAAAAAAAAACACTTGAACTAAATGTTCATTAGTAATATATAAGCACCGAGCATTGCAGCGTCTACACTGGAGACGAGGGAAACGCTGGTTGTCTTTTCGCCAGTACATTTGTAACCAATGTTCTTAGTTTGAATGTCGGAGGCAGAATAAGGTAATAATACGCATTACATAATTGTTGAATGTTTTAAATCATGACAGGAGTGTGACGAGACTCTTCATGCACTCAAGTTAGTACAAAATAATCCCTGACAGTTAAAACATCGTCTACATCAAATGTGTGTGTGTGTGTGTGTGTGTGTGTGTGTGTGTGTGTGTGTGTGTGTGCGTGCGTGTGTGTGTGTGTGTGTGTGTGAGTGTGTGAGCGAGTGAATTTGTGTGGAAGATTTTGTGAGAGCGAAAATGAGGGTGTTTGTGTGTGTGAGTGAGTGAGTGAGTGAGTGAGTGAGTGAGCGAGAGAGTGAATGAATGTGTATGTGAATGAGTGAGTGAGTGAGTGAATGAATGTGTGAGTGAGTGAGAGAGAGCGAGAGTGACTATGTGAGAAAGTGAGTGAGTGACTAAGCAAGTGAGTCAGAGGATGAATGTGTTAGAGATGTGTTAGTGAGTGAGAGCGAGAGTGAATGTGTGAGAAAGTGTGTGTGAGTGAGTGAATCTGTGTGTTAGATTTAGTGAGAGCAAAAAGAAGGGTGTGTGTGCGAGAGAATGAGTGTGTGAGAAACTGAGAAGTGGTAATGGCTTCTTCATTGGTGTTTAATTATTTGTGTATCTTGTTTTCAAATGCTTTGTTTGTCTCTGATTCTCCTTGATTTTGTACATTCTAAGAGCTGAAGATCTGTGGAGAGCCTGAGGGTTTCTGCATCCTGAGATGTTTGAGTTTATCAGACCATTAACGTGTTTGATGTTCTGAGAGGTTCTGCTGCAGGTTTATAGCAATTAACCATTATCTCCTCACAATTCAGACCACGTCACGGTTCACAAGTGTTCTGGTGCTTCATTCCATCTTTTCTTCAGGTTGAGTTTAGACACATAATTTCAGTGTTTGTGGGCCGATGGTCTGAGAAGATCTACCCTTGAAGTTGGGTCGAATCCGAGCATCGTATCCTGAGGTTCAGAGAGAGAGAGAGAGAGAGAGAGAGAGAGAGAGAGAGAAGGTAGGAGGGGGGGAAAGAGCATGGGGGAAGGGGAGAGTTGTGTGTGTGCATAAACAAGACACATATACGTATAGCATAAGAACGTATTTTTCTACACAGCTAAAAACAGCTCTCTCTCACACACACACACACACACACACAGACACACAAACACAAACACACAGTACATATGTATTTAAATAAAGCATGAAACATGTATTTTTGTTGGCATGTCTTACCTCTTTGATTTGAATAATTAAAATATAAAATGTAAGAGAAAATATATAATCTTCTACACTACCGATTGTACAATTTAGATTATAGAATGTTTTTTACTGTTTATATTTGAATTAATAAATTCAACTTAACTGACTTAAACACGACCTTGACAACTTGCCCAAGTCTCCTTCACACGTGTATGAAATAATCCAGTTAATTTTCAGCGCCTGTTAATCAGCATTACATTTGATTTTGTGTTGATGTTTTCTGCTCTGTGTGTAAAAGTGTTAAAATAATCCCATGAAAGTGTGTATGTACTGCGAACAAACTCCTCACAAACACTCATCACAGGATTTACGTTACAGTATTATTTTAGGTATTTTGCTGTAATTACCATTACAAAGGTTTTTTTATTTGTATTTACCAGTTTAAATAATCTAGTGTGGATTAATGGTTTTTGTTATATCTTATATTTGTTTTATTTTATATGTTTAAACAGTATAATTATGGCAAAATGATGTTTATTTGTGGAGCTGAAGCAGAATTTAGGTTGAAATGCTTTCAGATTATTTGAAAGTAATATTCTAGTATCAGTATTTGACAAATTATCAATATTATCATCATCATCATAATAATTATCATCATCATCACTGAAACACATTTATTGAAACATAATCCATGCTTTTATTGTTAGCAAAACATGCTAATTAAGGCTACCAGATTATTTGTTCAGGTTTGTCTGGACAGATGATAAGTATTCATTGTTAATTTACTGACATATCTTGCAATTTTATTCTGTGAGTAATAACTGTCAGCGATTGACTGTTGTACGTGTTCGTTTTTCATTTCAAAATATTATTTCCTTTCTCAAAGTTTTAACGTAATTCAGACGGGATTTATTTTTAAACAAAAATAGACAATACATTCACAACAGTCATTACGCGGTGTCGTTTGCCTCTGACAGACATGATGGATTTAGTACAGTGATGTTTAAAACGATTTCAAACACTCGTTCAAATTGAAAGTCGACGACAGAACGCGGCATTCGTCGATATTCACCCACCTGAAGTTGTGCAATTCCGCCAGACACGCGAGTAAAGTTGTGAGGAGTTTCGCGGAGGAGCGAGTCATTCCTCCGTTACTCGTGGGCTCCGCAAAGCCGAGTTTTCCCCTCAGAACCGCCGCAGCTCCTCTCAGGTGAACGCGCGCGCACGAGAGCCCCGTCGGCGGGAAATCTCATGGTTCTGATGGCACCGAGACTCGAACGCGACCGGACCGGACCGGACCGTGAAGTCTGCTGTGTGTCTGTGTGTTTGTGTCTGAAATGACAGACGACGCCGCTTCCCGTCCTGATTCCACGCGTGGAACTAGGATCCGAATCCCGAACCTGTCGTGTAAACGCTAACACGTCACTCGCGCTTGATTCGGCGTGAAAGTTATTCAGCGACTGATTCTAAAGATCCAATTCCAGCCAAAAGATGGAGATGAGACGCGGCGGCTCGCGATACACTATCACGTGTGTTACTATGGCAATGACATATCAGCCAAAAATAAATGTGGAGGACAACACAATTATCCGTCTATAGAATTTCAAAAAGAAAAAAAAATCTAAATCATGAACCGAATTCGAAAGATTATCCAGTGCTTTGAAAACTAATTCGTTTCTAATTAAAATCTTTTTTTGTTTCATCAGTATTCATTTGAAAGTACCTAAATATACACACATGCCATTATATCAGTAGACGTAATTACACGTGTGTGCATGGATATTCTTGCTCTCTGTCTGGGCATGTATTGGGACCAGGGTTGTCATGGAAACTGATTTAGCAGACGATTGTAAATGGTAAAAGGTTGTTGCACGGGGTGAGTGACAGGCTTTACACGCTCATACATAATCATCCACACACACACTCTCACTTACCTGGAAATTTTCAATTCAAACACAGAGAATGTCCTAAACTTGTACAAAAGAAGGAACTTTTTTAATATTTTTCAACAAAAGGAAAACAAATTGTAAATCAGACAGTGTAAAACAGTTTTAGTCGTAACCATCTATTTAATAAAGCAGGTGTATGACTGAGGTTGCAATGATTTGAGTCCAGATCGATCTCCGAATCGCTCAGAAAAGTTTATTATGTTCACTGGACGCAAAGAGGGACTCTTCACACATATCGTACACATGCACATACATCTTTTACTACCACACATCATTCACAACACACACACATCAGTACACATCATTCCCATACATACACACATCTTTTACTACCCACACATCATTCACTACACACACATCAACACACACACACACACACACACACACACATCTTTTACACACATCATTCCCATACATACACACATCTTTTACTACCCACACATCATTCACTACACACACATCAACACACACACACACACATCTTTTACACACATCATTCCCATACATACACACATCTTTTACTACCCACACATCATTCACAACACACACACATCATTCCCATACATACACACATCTTTTACTACCCACACATCATTCACAACACACACATCATTCACCACACACACATCAGTACACATAATTTCTATACATACACATCTTTTAATACCCACACATCATTCACTACACACACATCAACACACACCATGCACATACAAACACACACACAAACACACGCACACACACATCTTTTACACACATCAACACGCATCATTCACATACATACACACATCTTTTACTACTGACACATTATTTGCAACACTCACATAATTTACCACACACACACACAATTCACATACAAACACACATATTTTATTACCCACACATCAATCACATCAGCACGCATCATTCACATGCATACACATATCTTTTACGACTGACATATCATTCACAACATACGCATAATTTACCACACACACATCATTCACATACAAACACATATTTTACTACCCACACATCAGCACACATCATTCACATACACACACACACACACACACACTTCATTTACTACCCATACATCATTCACAACACACACATCATTCACATACATACACACATCTTTACCACCCACACAGCATTCACATACACACGCGCACACACACATTTTACTACCGCAACACACATCATTCACATAAATACCACATAAATATATTTTACTACCCACACATCATTCACCACAAACACACACACACACACACACACACACACACATCATTCATGGCGTGCATCATTCACAACACACCCACACACACACACATGACCCGTCTGCTTGTTAAAGCTTGAGACGTCTGACCTAAGCTCCAGGTCTCAGTTCTCCATCCTCCACTGCTCCAGTCAGACAGGAAGTGTCTCTGCTCCCGCGAGCCTCACCTCACCTCACGCTTCAGATCAATACCAACAGCAAAGACACATTAAGCCGCTCGTGTCCAGCGGCTCCAGTCCACCAGGATGAGTCGCGCTTTTACATGTGTGAAGCTTTACACAAACCACCAACCGTCACACCAAAATAGCATCATAAACTCACAGATACCACAGTCTAATACGTACTGTGCTTTTTAACCTTTTCTAACTTCATATGAGAGTTTCCAATGTGTGAATAAAGATGAAAATATACAGACATGTGGAACACGTTGTTTTGATGATCATCACCACGCTTTTACAGTCCGACTGCATGCAAGACCGATGGTTAAAGTAGTTACGTAATTGTTGAATAGAATAGAGTGCCTTTATTGTCATTGTATCACATGGTTACAATGAAATTGGGAATACTACTCCATTTGGTGCAAGAAAAGGGAATGAACTATCAAAATGTAATTCTAAGATATCGTATATTTGTACACAGTTAGTAAAACAAAATATAGATAATATAATACAACTAGTATAAAATGAAGGCCAAAGTACAACAAAGGTTTAAAAAATTATTCAGAAAAAAGCAAAAATGCATACAATAATATAAATAAAATATGCAACAATATACAAAGGGGTAGTTGTTATTGTTAAGGAGATGTGTTATTACAAACCACAAATGAAATATGGCAAAGCAGATTTTGCACCGCGCCATATTATCATTTAATGCAGGTGTAATGGTATTTATTTTTTATATGCTTTGGTTGGTAAAACTTTTGAAAACATTTAGTTTTAATAATGTGTATTTGACTGGATTTTTACGAAGTCCACGGAGAGAAATATGGAGAGAAATATTAACATGAAATCAACAGATTGGCATGTTTAATCTTACAATGGGGGGAAAGCTAATAACATTTTTTTTGTACATATAAATGTCCAAAAGTGAAATCACTCTAGTTGCTGTTATTAATCCAGTGTTGAATTTTGTTAAAAATTTCGACTATATTCCCTATTGTGATAATTATAGTAACACTATCCGGTGGAGACCAGTTTAAATGTTTACCCCCATATAGTGTTAACTTTACTATGAAAAAAACACCCACTATTTTAGAAGTCATGAATTTGGAGTGGGACTAAATACACTCAGGTATTAAATGTGTTTTAAATAAGTGTTAAATTCAACTCTTACTTCTAGAGAAATAGAATATTTCTAACACAGCAAACTTTACTGTCAGTATGTGTGTTTGTGTGTATACAATATGTACATATAATATGTCATAATCATTTTTTTTGTCATTTGATAATTTATTTTGTACTGTTGTTTTGACGATCTGAGACTGTAAAAAATGATTTAGAAACCAACTTTTCCCCCTTTATCAGTAAATCTCACCTGCACCACCATCCGGACCTTCAGCCTGGCCTCCTCTGGCCTGTTGATGTTTGCTGTAGTCATGTGACCATTTAACTTACAGGAAGTAAAAGCCCAGAGGACACATGGGTTCTCATCTCCACTTCATCATCCGCCTGTGATCCACATGATGTGATGTCATGTGATGAGGGCCAGAGGTCGGAACGAGGACCGGGACTAAATTCAATTACAGGGCGTGTGTATGACCCACAGGTCAAAGGGCAGAGTTCAGACGACTTGTACAGAACCCTGCAACGATGAAACATTTGAACGTCGGCATGAGAGTGAATCGTGTTGTGTTGTGTTCTCCCTCTAAATAAAGCATGTGACTGTGTCGCTCTCAATTATTGAAGAGCATCTCAACTCCGCTGGACGTTTGATGGGGCGAAACTCCTCGACGTCTCTCAGATCCACTCTTATCAGGTCACATGACATCATTCCAGGCCTGAGAGCTGGTCACGTCTCGTCCTGAGATCCATGATCCATCAGCACCAAACTCCATCTGGTCCTTGGAGACAGGGCGTAATGCCGCTCACTCTTCAGTGTGTGTGTGTGTGTGTGTCAGGGCATTATTCTAGTGTTTCTGACACTTTTATAATTAGTATACGTTGCATGTGTTTTGAAGCAGGTTGCCGTGGCAACAGATTGAAGTCTGCACATGTTTACGGAGATGCAGTTTGTTTCTCATTATTGTTCCGTAGACACTTTTAGATCAGTAAACACTGTTGCCATGACGACGTCACCGCCACTCACAAGAGGAGAGGTGGCGTGTGTGTGATCCCTGTTCTTTAGATCAACACACACACACACACACACACACACACACACACACACACACATACACATGAATACAGTCAATTTTAGTGGTGTATCACAAATTTCAGCCACCCAAGACTTAATTTCCCATCATCCATCTCACCTGTTATTGATTGACTGATTTTTATATGACTTTTCATAAAAGTAGTCACACACACACACAGACAGAGTAAGACACTTAGACTGATGGACTGTAATGCAGATCAAACAGATCACAGGTCTTGAGAGTAGGACGACAGATACAAACAAGCAGACAGTCATGCAGAGAGACAGAAATACAACAAACAAACAAACACACAGACGCACAAAAGCAGAGAGAGAGACAGAGAGAGACAAATAGACTCACACAGGCAGGTCTGACAGAAAGACAGACGTACAAACTTCTCCTGTTCTCGCAGCGCCACACTGACACCTGCAGGCGCACGACAGCACTGCAACGCACCGCCATAATAACGCGCTTATAAAAAACGTCATTTGTCGCTTGAACGATTGTTGTCTAAATATTTTAAATCTGGTCACAATTTGGACATTTTTATTATGTATGAAACATCACTGTTTGAGAGGAATTTTTTTTCCTAATTTTGCTTCATAAAATATAAAGCATATACTGTACTATTTAAAATATGCACGTTTGGATTGGTGCAACATTTGATGTAAAAACAATATGCCTACGTTTAATTTTTAATGCATTTTTTAGATAATAGATTTTTCGCCTGGTTGGTGTTTGACCAGCAGGTGTCGCTTTCTGTGCTTGATTTTTTTCCCCTAAATCTAAGAAATCGAGTAAAGTCCAGTAAAGTGAATCATTTCTGTCTTTCATTCAAGATTGAAAAACTTTGAACTTAAATGAACAATTCGACTTTGAGCGAGTCTGTTAATAATATCATAATAACATACATACTAAATTTAATGTAATAAAAGTGACAAGAAACAAAAGTTTTAATTCAATTCACGCTTGCGTTTCTATCTGAAGTTAAAGTGAGAATTTAATTTTTTTACCTTTTAGACCATAAATCTCCCACAGAACCTTGTACCTTGGCACTCTAACATCAGTTATTCCATCATCGATCGATGTCTTCATCTTGCACTAAAATATTTTAAGTCTCTCCTTCCTTTAACAATCTTACAATCTACAATCTGAATCATTCCATCACACACACACACACACACACACACACACACACACACACACAGACACACACACACACACACACACACACACACACAAACACACTTTTATTTACATACTTTACATTACGTTTAGTCACAGTTTAAGACAGTCTAAAGTATGTCGTTCTACAACAATCAATTCAAATGAATAGCAAGTGTTTTTCTCAATGAAAATTTTTCTCAATGAAAAACGAAGCTCGGTTTGGGCCTTTAAGGCAAGATAGCCGGTGAAAAGCAAGTGACACACAGGAAGTAACATGGCTGATAGTTGAGCTAAAGAAACAATGCACAGACATCTCACGAACATGTTTCTGAGAAAACAAAGTAACGAACGTGAGAACACAGAGCCACTATGTCACAAAAGTGACAGATTTAGGCTTTAAGGTGAGTTGTGAGTTTTGGTAAGTTCCTGGCATCTCGTTTAAAAAGTCTATCTCTGTGATAAACCATTTAGGGCTTTAAATGTAACTAGGGAAATGTGAATCGTATACGATATTTAACATGTAGCCATTACAGAAACACATCATTATTCTAGTATGTTCATACTTTGTTGTCCTTGTGAGTAATTTTGCAGCCGCATTTTGAAATTTATTGAGACCAGAAGACCATTACAGAGTCGTCATAAACGTTGTACAAGCCGTAAAAAGTTTTAAAACATTTCTGTGGTGAAAGAATGCATTTCTACATGCATTATTAACAGACGTCTGTCAGGACGCAATTATCATTTTTCTTTCTGATTCTGGGATTCTGGTCATTCCGAATGGCTTCTGTGTTTACCTCAGTGTTTTGTGTTGTGTTCGTGTGTTTCTTGCTGTGTCTTTTTACAAGTTGTGTTTTCTTCCTCTCATTGTTCCGCTTTTTGCACAAAAAGTTGTGTTTTCTTCCTCTCATTCTTTGTCTTCTTCCATGCTTCTTATTTGTTAATGATCTGCTTTATTGGTTCATCTGTGCCGACCTTTATTCCCCTTATTTGTTAATTTGCCAAATGGTTTGTTCGCACACGTGTTTTCTATTGTTTTCTCCCTCTCATGGTCGGGTTGTTGACTATTAATAGACATTGATTTGTTTAACGTGTTCAGATGTTGTTCTTACTTTCATGTTTTATTGCATTTTCTCTCAATGCCGAGTCCAGGTCTTGTTTCCGTTAAGTTTAGGTGGGTTTTTGTGAGGCTGTTTAGCTTTAGTATTTGACCATTGTGTCAGTGTTATCCCGTCTTTTCAGAAGTTTTTATAATTGTGAAATTCTGCGTGGTTGTCAAAAGTTGACTTTGTGTTCCATCCATCTATTCATCCATCTTCCATTTGGACATGGGGATCTCAGCAACTATGGACCTGAGGTGGGATTGGTGGGACACACTCTGGATTGGTGGTCAACCATTCCCATAAAAGGCCTTTTTGTTTTACACTTTTCAAATGCATTAAACCAAATAGTTTCATCCCCTGACAGAATGAAATCAGATTAGTGCCATAAAACATCAAACGTAAATTTCTAAGAAATTTTCCTTGCAACTTTACATTTTTGTGAAAAAAACTAAATGAAAAAAAATAAATAAATAAATAAATAAATAAAACAAACGAAAAAATGAGAAGTGAAAAAGGAAAAGGTGAAGATTGCAAGTGGAAAAATAAAAAAACAAACGTAAATGCAGTGCGATTTTGTGCTGAAAATCTGAGAATCTTGAAGTCTGACATCTTCTGTATTTGTACAATATGAAATCATATTTTTCATGAGCATTGTTGTTTAGCATACGAGTTGGGACGTCGGCTTCCGGACTACATGAGACTATAGTTACTGGAGCCATCTATAACCAGTGTGTGTGAGTGCACTTGTGTGTGGTCAGGTTATGTGCTAGTTATGGTTTTTACCACTTTCCTCACTTTTCTTCAACGCATGCTCAAATTATCTTAAAAGCTAAGTGGTCTAGAAAGTGGGATAGTGGCTAGGAATGGTCAAATAATCATATGCATATAAGTGTGCGAAACCAAAACGTTCCCCAAAACCGTGCGTGTGTGTGTGTGTGTGTGTGTGTGTGTGTCAGAAAGAGTGTGTGAGTCTGAGACATCAGTGTTTTATGTCTCGTTGTTGCAAAGAAACAAATGGTATTTTATCTTTTTGACTCTTTTTAGCTTACCTTCTGTCTGATGGATCAAATTGAAATTGAAATTGAAAAATCCTTTATTAGTCCCACAGCGGGGAAATTTCACGTCACAGCAGCAACAACAAATCAAACAAACAAATAAACAAATCAAACAAACATCAAACATAAACAAACAAACATTGACCCGGACATATCTTTGTAGAAGCGATATATAGATAACAACCCACTTCTAAAAATTTCACCGGAAGTCGACTGTAATAGCATATGGTCAAAGCCTTGAGTTTAGCTCCACACATCTGGCACACAACTCCATAAAACTTTGGACCCTCATCCACTCTAAAGTTGCCCATGGAGAGAGAAGACCACCTGTAGTGGGATTGCTTAGGACTTGCTTATTACTCACCGGTTCCACATGTTGAAATTTTCTCCAAAGGATATGAGATGGTAGCCACTCGGAGACAGATTTTAACTTTGTTTGTGACTGTTGGTACATAGTGCATAAAGTAAATAAATAAATACTTTTTGCTGGACATGAAAACTAGCTAAAACATAAAGACGAAATAAACGTTCCCGACATTGCAAGCATTTAAAATTTCAAACTGCGTTCTCTTGGGGCGTTTAATATTAAAATGTTGAAAACATAATAGCATAGCAAAAATGTCAAAGCAATAATGACTAGTCGTACGATTACGCATGTTCGTTTTATAAAAGTTAAAAAGTGTCTAAAATGTAACGTGATGTTTTTTTATTATTATTATTATTAGCGGGATTACCTAATTGTCGTGGACGTCGCCGGCTGCTGATTGGACAAGAGCTGTAATCCCTGCTGGTGACGTCACGGCGCTCCGCATACTGCACTCGGAGTTGGCGGGGATTGTCCTCACAGTCTCCGCTTGTGGAATCGCCGCTGCTGTCGCTCTCTGAAGCCGCCACAGTTGATGCGATCGCAACAGACGAGCTGGGACGCGTAAAATGGGTACGTGACGTCTATTAAAACACTTTATCCCGAGCCCTCGACGCCGCGACCGACGCGCGCGCGATCCGTGTCGCGTTTTCCCGCGGACGCTTCGAGTTTACCTCACACTGTTTGGGGAGATTTAATCCCGTCGCCCGTTCAGCCTCTGCGTCGGAAATGTCAGCGTCTCTGCGTTTGCGACGGCGGTTGAACGCGTTTGGCTATTTTCTAGATAAGCGAGCACCCTGAGAAGTGAGATTATGGATTACACTAAAGAGATTTCCCCGCTGCAGCCACATCTCACATCAGACGCTGCAAACTTGTAGTAAACAACGGTAGTTGTGTGCAGTGATTTACACGCTTCTTTTTAGTTGCTATACCGTTTTAACGAACTCGACAACAGTGGACGATGTCAGCTGGTCTCTCTCTCTTTCTCTCTCACTCTCACTCTCTCTCTCTCTCGCTCTCTCTTTTTTCTGTCCGCTACCCCCTCTCTCTTTCCCGCTATCTCTCTCACTCTCTCTGTCCCGCTCTCTCTTTCTTTCTCTCTCTCTTTCACTGTCCCGCTGTCACTCCCTCTATCTCTCTGTCATCACTCTCTTGCTCTCCCTCCTGCCATCGCTCTCTCTCTCTCCGCTCTCACTCTTTCTGTCCCTCTATCACTCTCACTCTCTCTCTCTCTCTTTCCCGCTATCACTCTCTCTCTCTCTTTCCCACCATCACTCTCTTGCTCTCCGTCCCGCAATAACTCTCTCTTTCTCTCTCTCTCTCTGTCTGCTATCACTCTCTCTCTTTCTTTCTTTCTCTCTGTCCCGCTATCACTCTCTTTCTAACTCTCTGTCCCGCCATCACTCACTTGCTCTCTGTCCCGCTATCACTCTCTCTCTCTCTCTGTACCGCTATCACTCTCTTTCTCTCTCTCTCTCTGTCCCGCTCTCTCTCTCTCTCTCTCTCTCTCTCTCTCTCTCTCTCTCTCTCTCTCTCTCTCTCTCTCTTTCTACCTGTCCTGCTATCACTCTCTTTCTCTGTCTGTCCCACTATCTCTCTCTTTTTCGCTATCACTCTCTCTCTCCCTGTCACACTATCACTCTCTTGCTCTGTTCCGCTATCTCTCTCTCTCAGGCCAGCTATTACTGTCTCTTTCTCTGTCCCGTTATCATTCTCTCTTTGTCTGTCCCACTATCTCTTTCTGTTCAGCCATATCTCTCTTCGTTCCACTACCCCCCCTCCCCCCTCTCACTTTCTCTCTGTTCCTCTTTGAATCTCTCTCTCAGTGAGCGCTTGCACTCTTGCTCATCTGTGGTTTTACTGACTCTTTTGTGGTGTGCAGTGATTTACAACTTTTTTGTTGCTGTACGGATGTGTTTATAACGTACTGTAAAAGTGTTCCTGTAAAACAAAAACTGTAATCTAATGTCAGTTGAGTTTTCCAGCGGCATGCTGTATGTATATTATTCCCTTTGTGATTATTATATATATTTATTTGTTTTTACTTTTACTTTAAAAAAAATTACTTTTTGTTTATTTTTGCTTCTCAATACCGTTTATTTCACCACGACAATGCACAAGCAAAATTGTACTTAGAAAATCGCAACTTGCCATAAATGCCGTAAAAGTGTATTTAACTGTAAAATCTCAATGTACGTTGTTACAGTCATCAGTTTTTACGAGGTCAGCACAGAATGTGCTTTCAGTGTCCCGCAGAACTGACAATATGGTCTTCTTTCTGCCATGGTCTTTGTTTTTGGTGCTGGGGTGGGATTCCAGGACACGGTTCTTCTCTCCGCTGTGATTTGAGGAGCGTATGACAATCAGCTCAGGCCAACACAACTTTGCCAGGAAAAAAAAGTTTGAAAAAAATTTGGATTTTTTTGTGAACTCAAAAGAGAGTTTTTTTCTTCCACAGTTTGAGCGAGTGTTTTCCGGTGTGAGTGTCACACGGTATGTGTGTGTGTGTTGCAGTGAGATGTTTGTTGTTGTGGGGTGTGTAGAAGACAGGAAATCCACTTTTCTCTCTAAGTGTTCGAGTTTATTGGACAGTCGAGACTGTTTGTTCCTGTTTTAATCCCGTGCTGTCACTTCCAGAAGAGAGAAAGAGAGAGAGAGAGATTCTGAGAGTGAGAGAGATGCTGAGAGCAATAGTCTTTTAAACATGTGTTTATGACTGATGGAGAATGAGAGAAACAGACAGTGAGACACAAGGGGAGATAGAGCGTTTTTTCTTCTGTTTGTGGAGAGAGAGAGAGAGAGAGAGAGAGAGAGAGAGAGAGAGACAGAACAAGAGGGAGAGTGAGACTGAGACAGACAAACATACAAAGAGGGAAAGAGAGACAGATAGACTACTTTTGTAGGTCAGAGAAAGAGTAGAGTGAGACAGAGAGAAAAAAGAGAAATAAAGACAGACGTGGATAGAAAGAGAGATGCCAGCAACAAGTGAAACAGAGAGAGAGAGAGAGAGAGAGAGAGAGGGAGAGGGGGGGGATGCAGTGCAGTTTTCATGGGTGTTTTGTATCAAGAAGATTGAAAGAGAAAGCAAGAAACGAGAGGGAGAAGAAATATTTCCGTGGCTGAAGGAGAGAGGGAGAGGAAGAGAGAGAGAGGCAGTTCTTCCTCCGTGTTTATGGCTGTTTAAAGCTGCGGGTGAGTTATAGCTCTGGGAGAGTGAGAAAGGCTGTAGGCCAGATGGGCGAGAGACACTCAGATAAACTGCCTCTCTCTCCTCAGGCATCATCTCATCACTTGTCCGGATTAACCTGCTTTTTCTTGAAGCGTTAATAAAAGTCTTTCTCCTGTAATTTTCCTGCTCTCTGCTGTTGTGATCCGCTCAGTGGAAATAATCGTCTCCAGCTTGAACTGTTCACAGACACATGGAGCCGCCACTCGGTCCTCCAATGAAAAGTTCACGACCAGCAAAAACAGCAAACAGACAGTTTTTATGTTTCACTTTGAAGTGCCTAAGAATTTCCTCGTTAGTTCAGTCTCTCTCTTTATCCCTCTTTCTCTCTCTCCCCATCTCTCTTTTTCTCTCTCCTCATTTCTATCTTTCTCTCTCGCCATCTCTATCAGCCTCTTTGTCTGTCTCTCTCTCTTTCTGTCTATCTCCTCTCTCTATCTCTACCCCCCCCCTCTCTGTCACTCTCTCTCTCTTTCTCTCTCTCTCTATCTATCTCTCTCTGTCTCTTTCTCTCTCTCTCTCTCTCTCACTTACTCACTCTCTCATTCTCTCTCTCTCACCCTCTCTGTCTCTCTCTCTCTCTCTCTGTCTCTATCTCTTTCTCTCTCTTTCTCACACTGTCTCTCACTCTGTCTCTCTCTCTCTCTTTGTCTCTCTCTCTCTCTCAGTGTCTGTGTTGTGTAGTCTCTGTTGATGAGTTGTAGAGATGGTTTCCTCTGGTCATCTAGAGTCCAGTGTGTCGTTCTCGTCTTCAGCATCTACATCATGTCAGAGAAGCTTGGTCTTCTGACCTGGACCTTCTGCCTTGTCCTCGCTCTTCCTCTCTTCTTCTTCCTCTCCTCCATCACGCTGACAAAGAGCAGCATTGATGTGAAGTGATATGAAGTGGGAGCTGCTTGTTCAAGCGCGGCAAATGTAGTGATGAAAGAGCCTTTCATGGGCGAGCGAGGAGCGCTGATGATGCCACATGACGCTGACGAGTTTCTGTCCTCGCCAAACGTTAGAAATAACATCCTCGAGGTCTCTATCACTCTTCTTCATTATTTTATCTCCGAGCCATCTTATGTCTCTTGCAATCACTTCATCACTTCCTCTTTGGTTACTTTCTTTCTTGTTCTGTCTTTCTCCACGGTTTGTACTTGCACTTTCTTTCTAAATCTCTTTTTTTCTTCCCTTTCTTTGCTCTCTACCTCTGAGTCTGCGTCTCTCTCTCTCTCTCTCTCTCTCTCTCTCTCTGATTCTTTCTCTTGTATCTCTCTCTCTGTGTCTGTCTGTTTCACTCACTGTCCATTCAGTCTCCATCTCTCTGACAACTTTTTCTTTTTCTGTCCCTCTTTCCTCTTTCACTCTTTCCTCTTCCACTCTGTCTCTGTTTCTCACTCCCTCTTTTTCCATCTCTGCCTATCTCACTACCTCTGCTCATCAGTCTCTCACTATCTCTCCGTCCAACTATCTGCCTCTATCTCTTATCTCTCTCTTCCCTTTTTTAACCCCCCCACATCTCTTCCCATCCCACTCACTCTCTTTCCATCTCAAACGTTCACCCTCTCTCACTCCTTCTCTGAATCCCTGTTGCCCTCTCTCCCTCCCTCTTTTCCCCTACCATTTTCTCTCGCTCTCTCTCCTCTTTCTCTGTCTCTCTCTCACTCTCTAGCCGAGTGATCGCTCCGTGTTTGTCTGGCAAACGTTTCTTTTCTTCCGTCTTTGTTTGCCAAACGGCGGATGCGCTTTTGCTTCACGTGAAATTACAGCTCAGAGTGGCACATTCTTTTTCCATGACACCGCTGGGCATCGCTGTAGTTTCAGCGTGAACCGTATCGATGAGAGAAATAAATCAATCGCTCCACTTTCTCTCCGCTCTGACCTACTTACAATCCGGAATATTCTCTCCTGCCAAAGTTCTCGCTAGTATCACGGTCAGACTGACTTTTTGGATTCGGACAAAACTGTAAAAGTCGAGTGAAGCTTGCAGAAGTGAAGCTCTCTTTCTGTTCTGCTGCATCATGGCGTCTTCCTTCTTTTTTTTTTATTTTTTTTTATTCCTTTTATTTTTATTCTTTATATATTTTATTCTATAAATTTTATTCTTTTATTCCCCATTTTATTTTGAGCCGTTTTTAATGAAGATGTAGGGAATATTTGCCCGCTGAAAATGAGTTTCTTAACCGGCCAAAACAGGAAATCCAGTAAAACACAAAAACAAAATGTGTTTTTTGTGAAAATGCCACAAATTCCACTGTATGGAAAATGTGTTTTTTTTCCCAACTTTGCATTCCAATTACATACATAACACTTGACAAAATATAATGTGTTTTTAGGAATTTTTGTTTGTGTTCAAATTACAAAATTTTAGTTCCAATTTTTAATGAAGTGTAGTCATTATAATTGCATAAAGAGTAAAAAATGTAAAAGTGTTGTTCATTACATTGAATTTCCATTACACAGTCAAATGGAAATGAAATGTAGTTAGTATTTAATGTAAAAAGATTTAGTAACTGTAATTCCCAATTACATTTCATAAAATGTAAAGAAAAGCACTTTCACATGTTTTATACTTTATGTAATTACCAAGTACATAAAGGGTAGAAAATGTAGAAGTGTTTTTTTTTTTCAATCACATTTAATTTCCATTATTCCTTAGTGTAAAAATGTGTATTACCATTAATTTTCATTGTAATTACATAAAACTTAAAAAAAAAAGAAAATGTATTTCATTTTTCTCAAGATGATGCTTATTTTGACTCTCGGTTGCGTTTTAAGTCCGCTACAAGGACTCGACGCGGTTTTCCGTGTGGCGTTCCGGTCGAAACAGACCGCGGAACAGCCGCTCTCCTCCATCGCTCGGGACTTGGCAGTGATGAGCGAGGCCCTTCCAGATTTCCATGGTCTCGCATTGGAGCGTCTGAGCGAGAGTTATTGGGAATGTGGCTTTAAAAGGAGTCGATGGAGTTTTTGGCAGGAGGCCCGTGGAGCAGATTCAAGGCTTGACAGAAACGTCTTTGTGCTCTGCTCATTTACTGTCCCCGAGCCGGACAAAAGCCCCCGCGGCTCTTCATCGGGCCCCGGCGGAGCCCTCAGCATATGAAAGGCCTGAGGAACCACCAACCAGCCCCATTCACAATTAGCAGCGACCAGACGCTTCGCTTCTTTCATCAAAACACGCAGAAGTTTCCCAGAGTTCCTCAGGCTTCCAAACGTCTCCGTCATCGGCTGGTTTCTCCAGCGTCAGTCAAACTTAAATGTGCAAAAAGGGGCAACCGCTGATTCACGAGATTTAGCTGATGAATAGAATACAGTACCTTCAGCATCCTGCAGATGGCGATATTACTTCATCTGCCCGGGGAATTAACCGCGGTAGAAAATAATGCCGACTTGTCGCTCACAATCACAATGTAACGAGTACGTGTCCACTTAAATGTAGTGGAGTAAAGAGAACAGATACTCAATCACAAATGTAGTCAAGTAGAGAGTGAAAGTTGCTCAAATTTTGATACTCGGCACCAAAAAATACTTGTCCATTATGTAGCAATAATGAAGCCATTTACTCAAGTACTTTACACCACTGCACTGTAGTGAGCTCTTGTTCACTTTAGGGTCACACTAGTAGCTTCATCCCAGGGGTCAGCTTATATTGTTGCAAAAAATACTCAAGTAAAGTAACCGAGTCAACCAGACGGTTCGCTTCTTTCATCAAAACCTTGCAGAAGTTTCCCAGAGTTCCTCAGGCTTCAAACGTCTCCGTCAGCGACCGGTTTCTCCAGCGTCTTCCTCGTGAGGAATGCGTGAACAGATGGACATGTGTCCGGCCGTCAGCAGCTGTGGGAAACTCTATCGCCTGGGAGACGCCGTCAATCTGCGAATGAAATAACGCGGAGTGTTTCGGGCTGGATATTTAATCTTCATGAGATTGAGACTTCCTGTCTTGCTTTCACTTCAGGGGTCTCACCCTCTCTCTCTTAAGGGGTCTCACTCAGACTTCACCGATGTTTACGGTCACTTTAGGGGTCTCATTAAATTCATGGTTTTTACTGTCAACTCTGGGGTCTCTCACTTCAAGGGTCTCTCTCTTCCTTTAGGGGTCTCACTGTCTCTTCAGGGGTCTCACAGTCTCTTATACGTCTCTGTTCAGGAGTCTGTCTCTTCTGTAATCTATCTGTCCTATTTCTGGGGGTCTCACTTTCCCCCAAGGCCTGTCTTTTTCTCTCTTCTGGGGTGTTTTACTTACTTTGGCAGAGGTGTAAAGGGTAGCTGAAAACCATATTTGAGTAAAGGTATCTTACTGTAAAAATTGCACCATTACAAGTCACAAATTCCAAAAAAACTTGAGTAAAAGTCGTAAAGTGTCCAATTTCGAAACAACTTGGAAAGAACTTAGTATTTTACTTGTACTGAATTTGGGCTCCAAAAACAGCAAGATATGTGGAAAAAAAAGAAACTCTTTATGAGGTTTTGCTAAAATAAAAATGAAATGTAATGAAAGGCAGAACAAAATAGATCAAGAAAAATTAAGTCTGTCAAACTCAAATGAGCAAGAAAGTGTTAACAACCACTAATTCACGTGATTTAGCTGATAAATATTGTCCAGTACCTTCAGCATCCTGCAGATGGGGATATCACCTTGTCCTCCCAAGAAATGTATTCCGGTAGAAAAAGATGCTGACTTTTCGCGCACAATCACATTGTAACAAGTAATAGTGTCAATTCAAATGTAGTGGAGTAAAGGGTACAGATACTCAATCACAAATGTAGTCAAGTGGAGAGTAAAAGTTAATATTTTGATAAGTAGAGAGTAAAAGCTTATATTTCGATACTCTGCACAAATACTTGTCCATTACGTAGCCATAATGAAGTCCATTTACTCAAGTACTTTACACCACTGCACTGTTGACTTGTTCACCTTAGGGTCACACTATCACTGTAGGGGCTTCATCTCAGGAGTCTCTCTCGAGGTGTTCTCTCTTCCGGATTCTATCCCTTGCTTTAAGTGTCTCTTCAGGGCTCTTTCACTATCTCACTTCATTCGGCTCTTACTTACTTCTCTCACTTCAGAGGTCTTTGGCTCACTTCAGGGGTCTGACCATGACTCTCACATTTAGGAGTGTTTTTGGGGGTCTGTCTCTCTCTCTCTCTGTCTCTCTGTCTCACACTCTCTCCCTCACACATACACTCTCTCTCTCTCTCTCTCCCTCTGTCTCTCTCTCACACACACACACTCTCTCTCTCTCTCTCTCTCTCTCTCTCTCTCTCTCTCTCTCTCTCTCATACTTCTCAACGCTTTTGATCTGGAGTAGTTCTTGGTGACACAGAGTTGAATCGTCCTGGTTGAAACCTGAGCAGACCCTTCGGTGTTAGTGAAGACCATCATATCCGAAGTAGATTCTGATGTCAGAGTGGTTCTGAGTGGTTTCGCAGAGCGGCTTGGCGTTGGTCTGGGACTGACTGGGACTTTCTATAGTACTTCTAAAGTACTATAGAAATAAACTTGAACTAGATGTGAGATGGTCTGAAGACCCCCTGACTCGGACATCACCACCCTCCCTCCTGACTAAAGTGACAGAGAGAGAGAGAGAGAGAGAGAGAGAGAGAGAGAAAGTGTGTGTGGCGATAAGATGAAGCTTTTGATGAACCTTTCTTCTCATATTTCTCTTGACTCTCTCTCCCTCTCTCTCTCTCTCTCTTTCTTTCTTTCTTTTTCTCTCTCTCTCTCTCTTTCCCTCTCTATCTTTCGCTCTCACGCTGTCTCACTTTCCATCTCTACCCACTAACACACTTACTCTCTCACCTTTCTCACTCTTTTCTCATTCTCTCTTTTTTCTCCCTCACTTGTTTTCATTCTCTTTCATACACTCACTCAATTTTCATTCTGTCTTGCTCTTCTTTATCTCTTAAGGATAAAGAATCTTGCTCTGTTTCTCCTCTATCTCACTTTACTCACACACTCTGTTCTGTGTCTTCTACTGCTTCTTTCTTTTTTCCCACTATACTTTTCTGTCTCTTTAATTCTCACTCTCACTCAGAATCTCAGTCTTTCCCCTCTCTCACTATTTCTCACCACAATCTCTCTCTCTCTCTCTCTCTTGTAGTGGAGTTAATCTGTTTTATACAGTGATGATGTGTGTGATGCTGTCCGCTCTGACTGGAGAAGCTCATGTTCTCAGGCACATGAATCTATTTTCCTGTGGTTTGTTCTTCACCAGAAACATCTGGAATGTTGATCAGCGCAGCATCATGTTCTTTACCCACGTGTGGACCAATCAGAGAGTGTCACGTGAAACAATAACAGAGTCCCCTCAAACACACACACAAAACCACACACACACGCACACACACACTCAACCAGCTGCACACGCACAAAAACGCACTTTAATAGCCACACACACACTCACTCAACTACACACACTCGACTCAACCAGCCAAACACACTCGACCAGCCACACACACTCACTCACTCAACTACACACACACTCAACCAGCCACACACACACACCCTTCCTCTCACACTCTAACAGGTCTTCACCTCCTCCCTCTCTCAGTTCCTCTCGCCTCTTTTTTTAGTCTTACACTTTTCTTAAGTTCTCACTCGGTCATCCTAGTCTTTCTCTCTTTTTCACTCTCTCTCTCTCTCTCTCTCTCTCTCACACACACACACACACACACACACACACACACACACTCATTTCCCCCCTCTCTCTTCTTCTCACCCCTTACAATCCTTTCTCTCGTGTGCTCTTTCTCTCACCCCCCTTTTCTCTTTCATTCACTCTCTCATATACACAACACTCCCTCTTTTCTCTCTCTCTCCCCCCCATCCCCTGACCGCCCTTCATGAATCAGGTCAACACACACACACACACACACACACACACACACACACACACACTCACACATTGATCTCCGACACACTGACCAGACCCTGATTGCTCGGTTAAACAGAAACACAGTTTGTGGGTTTTTCTTCGTTCCATCCTTTCGCTGCAGTTCTGACGTTCCTTTGTCGCTCCTCTTTGGTTCTCATGACTCTGGCAGCAGATGGAAAGGCTGTGGCCTTAAGTTATGTTAATGTATGCGTGAGGAGGGGGCGGAGTCTGGGAATGTGTCGCTGACCTCATGCAGACGTGACCGAGAAGCTTCTTCAGTGGTCGTGAGACGCTGGGAGACGCAGTGATGGTTCCTCTATATGATGATGCTGAAGATGAAGAGCAGGACAGCCCACGTACCAGTGAGTCACCTCAGGGGTCTCGCCATCCTTTCAGGGGTCTCACGCTCACTTTAGGGGTCTCACGCTCACTTCAGGGCATCTCAGTCTCACTTCAGGGGTCTCACCATCCTTTCAGGGGTCTATCGCTCACTTCAGTGCTCTCTCCATCATTTCAGGGGTCTCTCCATCCTTTCAGGGGTCTCTCTCTCCTCAGGGGTCTCACTGTCCTTTCTGGGGTCTCTCTATCCTTTCAGGGGTCTATCACTCATGTCAGGAGTCTTTATATCTTTTTAGGGGGCTCTCTCTCTCTTTTCAGGGGTCTCACTCGTTTCAGGGGTCTTTTTGTCAATTCACGAGTCTCTATCTTTTCGGGAGTCTCTCTCTCTCACTCCAGGGGTCTCTCTCTTCTCAGGGATCTCTCTCTCTCTCTCTCACTTCAGGGGTCTCTCTGTCTTATCAGGGGTCTCTAGAGAGGATTGTGTGTGTGATGTTGTGCATCTGTTCTGCTTTTTAACACGGAGCTTCTGTTGAGTGTAGAGGTCAGAGGTCATGCAGGAAGAGTCATCCACTCTTTGTTGATACTCCAGAATCCTTTTTTCAAACTTTTCGTCTTTCACTTTTTCTCTTTTCACTCTTTCTGTCAGTCTCTTATTTCAACATTTCATTTTCTTTCTCTCGTAACCACTTATTCTTTCTCTTATTCTTTTTTTCTATCGAATTCCTCTCACGTCTCCTTCCATTCTCTCTTTTTTCCGTTCTCTCTTACATGATTTTTTTAAACTGTAAATGTTTTCCTTAAAAGCCATTTATCAATCTTTCTTTTTGTCTCTCACTTTGTTTTCACTCTTTCTGTCAGTCACTTATTTCATAATTTCATTTTTCTTTATCTTTCACCACTTTTTTTTCCAACCCACTTTGAACCACTTTTTTTTTCTTATTCAACTTTTTTTCTGTCTAATCTCTCACTTCTCCTTCCAATCTCTGTTTTTCTCTCTTTCTCTCACACACACAATTTTTTTTTCTCCGTGTCCTAATAAGAAGTGGTTGATGTAATGAAGGTTTGAGGAGACCCTTGGAGAAGTTTCTGGAGTAAACATCTTTCAGCTCCGGCTGGGAAACCGTGGTCTTTGTCCGTGTCGCCGTGGAAACACCATTGAGAGACTGAAAGAGCTTCACTTCTCTTTTATTTGTCTTGTGATGGGAAACGGAGGAACATCGTGAATCTCAATCTACTGATTCTCAGTCCGATCATGTGTGTGTCTCCATCTTGTTTAAAATAGTAAATTAATGATTTATGAAAACACCTTAGTCTTTTTTAAAATTGAACGGCAAAATTAGAAGTGGAAAAAAAAAGTTTTTAGGAACGTGTTAGGGGCGTGTCCCACCATCAGGCTCTGGGACTTTGTTCCCGCCCCAGTGTCTCAGAAATAAAATAAGCAGTTAAGAATATGAACGAATAATAAAGTTTAATCAGTGTGTGTGTGTGTGTGTGTGTGCGCAGGTTGCTTCGAGTGCTGTATCCGCTGTCTGGGGGGCGTGCCCTACGCCTCGCTGCTCGCCACCATCCTCTGCTTCTCCGGGGTGGCGCTGTTCTGCGGCTGCGGACATGTGGCTCTGACTGGCACCGTCACCATCCTCGAGAACCACTTCTCCAAGATCAGCTCGGACCACGCCATGCTCACCGACGTGTACGGCCCTGTCTGTCTGTCTGTCTGTGTGTGTGTGTGTGAGACACGTGTTAATGTGTGTGTGCGCATCTTTGTCAGTTTGCATGCACAGTTTTCATGCAATACACACACTCAGAGCAGTGAGCAACTTTACGTTGTGGCGCCCCCTATTGCTGACTAATTGCAACTGAGGACGTTTATTGCTGGAATAATCCAAACAGGATGTGATGTAAAATACATCTCCCGTGTTCCGCTTCATCCAAACACTCCGGGAATGTTTTCTATTAGCACAAATAATATGGAATCACATTGTGATATTAATCACTTGAGTCACTTTTTTGTATTTTGATCGTCTTAGTACATTATCTTCTTAACATCTTCATAGTTTTTCCTTGTTTTTATTCATATTTTATCTGAATCTATTTATGTTGTATTTTAATCTCTTATCCTTTTATTGTATCTCTTCCTCGCTTGCACCTCCTCCCCGATTGGAAAAATACATTTCATTGCATGTTATAACATGTTTAATGTGTATATGACAATTCAAATTTGATATATATATATTAAAAACACACACACACACACACACACACACACACACACACACACAATTGTATTGAAATTTAGTAAAATCCCAAATTCTACTGAGTTGGAACAAAAGTTGAGGTCCAAGGACTGAGCCTTGAGGGTCTCCACACGTGAGATGTGCTGAAATGTACGACTCCAGTACTGAATCATGGGTAACTGTGTGTGTGTGTGTGTGTGTGTGAGAGAGAGAGAGCAAGAGAGCGTTACGGTTCGGTTTGAAGGGAATTGTGTTTGTGATGCGTGTCCTCAGGATCCAGCTGATGCAGTACGTGATCTACGGCATTGCATCCTTCTTCTTCCTGTACGGCATCATCCTGCTGGCCGAGGGTTTCTACACCACCAGCGCGGTGAAGGAGCTGCACAGCGAGTTCAAGACCACCCTGTGCGGACGCTGCATCAGCGCGATGGTGGGCGACGCCTTGACCCGGTTGCTGGTGACGCCGTGCTGACGGGACGTTCCTCCTCTGTCCTGCAGTTTGTCTTCCTCACCTACATCCTGGGAATCGCCTGGCTGGGAGTCTTTGGCTTCTCGGCGGTTCCCGTCTTCCTGTTCTATAACATGTGGTCCACCTGTGGCGCCATGCGCTCCGCCGCCGCTAACCTGACCTCCATCGACAGCATCTGCGTGGACGTTCGGCAGTACGGTGAGACGAGGACACGGAGTGACGCTGTGTAGAGAGTGTGAGTGAGACCGGTGTGTGTGTGTGTGTTGGCACAGGGATCATTCCTTGGAATGCTACTCCGGGAAAGGCCTGCGGCTCCACACTGGAGGATATTTGCAACACCAGTGAGGTATTAAACCTTTGACAAGAATATTTAGTAATGTATATTATTTTGTATAAGATTTTATTATCCATACATCCAATCAGCCATCCATAATTATTGAATTCGCTGTAGGACTGTGATGCATTTTTATATATTATATTTATATATTATATATATTATATTTATATATATACAGTGTATATACATATATATATATATATTATTATTATTTTTTTAAATGTATTATTGCAACACATTCAAATTAACTTGTGTAATTATTGAAAAATCTTTTTTAAAGATTAATTTATATATTTTAAATAATTATTAAATTATTTAAAATATATATTTATACATATATGTATTTTGTGCACTTTGAGACAGTTAAACTGTGAAAAGCGCCTTACAAATACTCATTATTATTATTATTATTATTATTATTATTATTATTATTATTTGTATATATCGTATTTATGCGAATACAAGCACCCATTTTTCTTTTTCAATTTTAGCGGCTCAAAAACTTGTGTGGTGCTTATAATCGCCGATTTCAAATATTCACGTAAATGTAAGCGCTCATTTCTTTAAATAACGGTTCTGGAGGCAGACGTGCATATGAGCTCATATTAGCTCAATAACAGAAATAAAGGAACATTAGAAACATTGTGACACTTAACAGGGAAAAATAACACTGTAAGAAGGAAGATTAAAGGAAAAATAATCATTACCATTTGAACACACAGACGATATTGCATTCGGTAGATCACCGTGCTAAAGGCTAACGGGCTAGCGCTTGAAAACGTGACCAGCAGCTGCAAAAGCTTCAAACAGAAAACAGTGTAAAACGAAGAACACCAGAGTCAAACTCAATCGAATCGCTCTGTCTGACACACAGAGAAAAACCTGACTGTTCTAATATCTACGTCTAACAAAGTCCGACCTCAGTCAGCTTTACTCTGCTCTTCTAGCACAAAGGCTCATGGGAACCAATGAACAAAGCGAAACTTGTAAATGTTTTAATGTTAATTTTAATGTTAATCCGATTGATCCTTATTGACTTATTTTCTTCTTCAACACATTTTAAAAAGTGGAACTATATACACAAAATGTACGTAACAAATTGAACTAGTTTATTTTTACACTGTCAGTCACAAACCAAAGGTGTGTGTGCACATTCGTTTTTGTCTTTAGCTGAAATCAGTCAGTCGTGCTTCTCTATAATTTCCTTCTTTAGCTTCAAATCTCAATTGTAAATGTCACATACATATAATACGTGGTACAACATGTAGTTAAATGTGTTTTTGATGGTTCCAGCATTTAGACAAAGGGATGTGGGAAATACAATAAATGTGCAAAGGGAAATACAATATAGGCTAAAGAATAGAAATACGATAAAAATGATAAATGTAAAGATGAAATATGAATAAAAATACGAAATTCCAAGATAAAAAATACAATCGAATAACGTAGAAAGAGTAAAAGTACAAAAAGTGAGTAAAATACAAAAAAGTACAAAAAAGTGACTCTAGAAAGGTTTATGATGACTTTATTTTAAGTTATTTATTTTATTTTTTTTAGATTCAACTTTCAACTTTATTGTCATTACACATGTGCAGGTACAAGGCAACGAAATGCATTTCTGTACATTATCATTAAATGTTGCACTTTCTGTATCAAACGGGTTGATTTTTGGGCAAAAAAAAAAATCATTGAAAGAGTCTTCACTCTCTCTGTTCTATTCCTCTCTCTTCGCACATCTAGTTTTTCACCATGTAAAAGCCTGAAAATAGCATCAAGCGTTCATTACCACGGTACACAGGTACCACTGTGTTTCCAAATGTAGAAAATACATCGGAAAACTTGTATTCTTTTCTCCAGACCGGTTCGGCCCCTTTGTCAAACGATAGAACCTAATGTGGCCAGCGAATCAAAATAATTGCCCACCCTTGACCCTAGTGTGTGTGTGTGTGTGTGTGTGTGTGATGTTTCCATTTCAGTTCTACTTGTCATACCATCTTTACATCGTGGCTTGTGCTGGAGCAGGAGCAACAGTCATCGCTCTGGTGAGAGATCTTCTATCATCAGGACCAGCTTCTCTCTCTCTCTCTCTCTCTCTCTCTCTCTCTCTCTGTGTGTGTAATAAAAGTGAAGTCATCATCACACACACTCACAGTGCTGGTTGTGTTGAGGGAGGCTGCGGTGTGTGTTTCTCCATTGACTGCTGTGATCTCTGTTTCTTCCACCAGCTCATCTACATGATGGCTACCACCTATAACTTTGCTGTGTTGAAGTTTAAGAGTCGAGAGGACTGCTGCACTAAATTTTAACTCTTTTCAACCGACCAGCTGGACTAAAATGATAAATGCATATGATTTTTTTGGTTTGTTTTTTTACTCTAATCTGTCGCTCCTCCTCTACTACAGTCACTTTAATCTGCCGTCGTGCCGCGCGCGCGTTCATACGGTCAGTTTAATCTGTCGCGTTTACGTTTCTATAGTCACTTTAATCTGTCGCTCCTCGGTTCCTCCCGTGACTTTAATCTGCCACACTTCCCTTCTTTTCCTCACTTTAATATCTTTCGTTTCCTTTCTAAACATCCACAGTTCTTTCAGTGGCTTCATGGTGTTGACCTGTCGTGTTTCCGTTCCCACGGTGACTTTAATCCGTCGCTCTTCATTTCTCTTGTCACTTTAATCTCTTCTTCCTCCAGTAACTTTAATCTGTCGTTTCTCGCGTCCTTTCTTGCATCTGCTGCTTTTCCGTTTGCTTCAATCTGTTGCTTCTCTCCTCCACTTTAATCTCTTCTTTCTCTAGTAACTTTGATCTGTCGTTCCTCTGGTCACTATAATCTGTCGTTCTTCCAGTAACTTTGATCTGTCGTTCCTCTGGTCACTATATACCTTTCGTTCTTCCAGTAACTTTAATCTGTCGTTCCTCTGGTCACTATAATCTGTCGTTCTTCCAGTAACTTTAATCTGTCGTTCCTCTGGTCACTATAATCTGTCGTTCTTCCAGTAACTTTAATCTGTCGTTCCTCTGGTCACTATAATCTGTCGTTCTTCCAGTAACTTTAATCTGTCGTTCCTCTGGTCACTATAATCTGTCGTTCTTCCAGTAACTTTAATCTGTCGTTCCTCTTGTCACTAATCTGTTGTTTTTACAGTAACTTTTTACAGTATCTCTTACTCCTCTGATAACTTTAATCTGTCGTTCCTTTGGTCACTATAATCTGTCGCTCTTCCAGTAACTTTAATCTGTCGTTCCTCTGGTCACTATAATCTCTTGTTCCTCTGGTCACTTTAATGTCTTGTCATTTGATAACCTTAAGAAGTTCAAGTATGCACGATTAAGACATTGGAAAATGATTCAGGAAATGATATAAATGTCCTTGGAATAAACAAATCAATTAAGTTTTAAGTAAATATGGAATATATTCTGATGGTTTTTATTTTGTTTATTTTTTTGTATATTATTTTGAGAAAAACACATTCCATGAAAAATAGATTTTTTTTTATGCCATTCAATGGAAAGTAAAAAAATAATAATAATAACAATAAGATTATAAATCTTGAATGAAGTATTATTAAAATGAAGTATTATTATTGTTGTATTTTCTTTGTTGATTTTTTAAAAAATAAACTTGAAAGTACATGCCCTATTAATAAAAGTAACCAGTATAAATAACCAAGCTATTTTGTTCATTCATTTAAAGTTATTTAATAAAGTATTGTTCATAATTTCTATAAATGATCACAATTAAATTCAGAGCATTGATTATTTCATACTGTAAGTACAGTAGTTTCAGGACAATAAGTCCTTTGTTTCTCTGAGACTTTGATTAATACTCATTTAAAAAAAAAAGTAGTTTTCAGTGTTTGTTTCTATGGCAACGCTGAGTCTCGCTGTCCATCGGTGCATCGTTTTTGCTTAACTAATAAAGTCCAAATGGGTTTTTCTTGTTCTGTTGTGAAGTAAAAGGCGGCAAATGAAGCTTTTCCGCGGAGCTGTTGTAAACTCAAAGAGGATCATGTGACCGCGAGAGAATCTGCGGCTTTGTGACGTTTAGTCTTTCTCGTGAGAATAAACATGTCTTTAACACGCAAATATACGTTTCAGCATTGACCTTTTGACCCGAAGATTAAGTGACTGTGACATCACATTCCTGAAATCTTCCCGATTTGAAATAAAACACGACTTCAGTTTGAACTTCTCCGGCAATGAAAGCGATGTTGTTCTGTTCCGTGTCACATTCTCTTTTTAGGAGGAAAAAGTCATTGTCCTAACGCGTTCGGCCGTAATTTTTGGGATTAAAAAGGCACTTGACTGTCTGTTTTATAATCCGGAAAAATGTCTGCTTGTACTGTATGTGGGGGGGAGAAAAAACTACAGAACTACAGTGACACAAAAAAAAGAGATTAAATACAGTCACAAGCAGCAATACTTGGGTTCAAGAGCTAAAAATAACTACAAAATGACCGAAGCGCTAAAAAAAACCCCAACAAATCCTAATCTCTGATTGGCTGAGCTGTGGGCGGAGCCTATGACATCACGATACGAGGCCACCTGTTACGCAATGTGTGTTTGGCTTCTGATCTCACGATTAACCATCATGCACTGCTTTGCTGCCTCACTTCCTGTTAACAGTCACATGACCAGCACTTCCTGTGTTCAGTCAGTGGATTCTGTCCTTAGTCACTCACACAGAAACCTATTTTGTAGAATTTTTTTTTTTTAAGATTGATTAGATTAATTAATTTTTTTTTTCAAGACTAGTCTTATCGCGCTCTTGAGAAAACTAAAGCAAGAGAGTGTGACGCTAAGGGACAGTTTTCCTTCCTGGCTGTGTGTGTGTGTGTGTGTTGTTTGCTGTGTGTGTATTAACACTGACTGGCGTCACCTCACCCTTCTCTTTCAGATCCATTATCTAATGATCCTCTCTGCTAACTGGGCTTATCTCAAGGACGCCAGTCACTTACACGCGTATCAGGACGTGAGGAGCAAGGAGGAGCGCGAGCTGCAGGACATCCAGTCGCGCTCCAAAGAGTGTCTCAACTCCTACTCGTAAGCCGCTAACACGCTAACACCACGCTAACAACACGCACGCACGCACGCCCCTAACCAGCCGCTCTGTCTGGTCCTGATGCGGAGCCTCCATCCTCCCGCTCCTCGTGTCCGCTCACAAGCTCCCACATCGTTTTTTTTGTTTTTATACAAATAATAATGCAAAAATTTAAATTTTTTTACAAGAGTGTATGTAATAAACTCAGGCCAGCACAGTCATTTTTCAAAAGCCTAAAATTTGCGAGATTTTATTTACGATATATTTTTTTTTTTTACTTTGTTGTTAATACGAACGATTTGTCCGTCCTCGTGTGTGTTTAGTTTTTTTTTTGGGGTGTTTTTTTAAAGACTCGTTTGTTCTTCAGAGACACGTGGAGAGTTTCCGTCTTGACCTTGTGTTTGTCGAAGATATTTATTGTAATAACCACTTTTATATCTCAGAAGGCTCGTGCTTGTATATTAACGCTAGATCTCGCTCTTCTTCACCCGGCAGATTTTTACAGAATAAAGGGTTGTAGATATTTTTGCTATAAGGGGTTTTCTGGCGTTCACGTGTGTGATACGTCACGTGTGACTGAACCAGATCAAAACTTCCAGATCTACTTTTCTACAGTATAATGGTTTCACTGGGCACAGATGGATTATTCTGTCCATCAGATCCAGTCTCAAGCAGCGTCTGTTACCCTATATTACACGTTACATTTGTGTCATATGTGACATACTTTACAAGTGGCATGTAGATTACAGCGTGAATGTGTGTTTGACATGTTATTTGTACGTGATGTATGTTTGTCACAGTATGTTTGACGTGTAAGTGATTTTTTTACGTGTGACGTATGAAAAAATGTATATTTGACATGTATGTTTATTGTGTGCTCTGCATGTTTGATGTGTGGCATGTATGACCGTGTTTGATGCGTGACATTATAATTTTTGATGTGTGACTAGTACGTGTGTTTCTGACGTGTATGAGAGTATGTTTGATGTGTGACATGTATATCTGACATGTGTGTGTGATGTGTATGAGAGTGTGTTTGATGTGTGACTGAGTGTGTGTGACATGTATGAGAGTATGTTTGATGTGTGACTGAGTGTGTGTGACGTGTATGAGAGTATGTTTGATGTGTGACATGTATATCTGACGTGTGTGTGTGTGTGACGTGTATGAGAGTGTGTTTGATGTGTGACATGTATATCTGACGTGTGTGTGTGACGTGTATGAGAGTGTGTTTGATGTGTGACATGTATATCTGACGTGTGTGTGTGTGACGTGTATGAGAGTGTGTTTGATGTGTGACTGAGTGTGTGTGACGTGTATGAGAGTATGTTTGATGTGTGACTGAGTGTGTGTGACATGTATGAGTGTGTGTGTGACATGTATGAGAGTATGTTTGATGTGTGACATGTATATCTGACATGTGTGTGTGTGACGTGTATGAGAGTATGTTTGATGTGTGACATGTATGAGTGTGTGTGATGTGTGACATGTATGTGTATGTTGGACATGTTTGACGTGTGTATTGCTGTATGATTTGCTGATGTGTGACAGCCATGACAGAATTCTGACGTAACATATGGCAAAATGTGTGATGAGTATGTGAGTTTGGCGTGTAGTATGACTGTATTCTGCACGTGTGACATTAATGTGACGTGTAAATAGGTCTGTCACTTGCATGTACATTTTGCAATTTGTGAGCTTCCATGAAATGTTTCTTTATTATATTTCTTTATATGTTTATTTAGATTGGGATGACTGTAACAACGTTCACGTGTAGATTGACATGCGTGTAGTGCTTCGCTCTGACTTCCTTACCAATGTCCTTTGCTCATTTTTTAAAAACAATCTAAAATAAAAAATGTTTTTACCCAAAACACCATGTGTCATGAGTGTTTGTATTTATATTCAAGTTTGTTCATAAACGTGAAATTTATATTCATGTCCTGCTACAAACACACACTTGACAAGAGTGTGTAATATCATGTAAACACACGTAATAACATAAGATCCTTGTAATTATTTTTATACAAACATCCCCTTTTATCATCTATCACACATGAAAACATTATTGTGACCATAGCAACAGCACCAACAGATAAGTTCAGTGGCAGATGCTGATTGGTCAATGACGTCTGATGATGTCACAATAGGCCGTCCACTACTCAAAGACAATTCTATTAACGCAACTTTCTTTTCTGTTTATTCCTTATTTTCAACAAACACGAGGAACTAAAAAAATTAAAACAATGGTGGGAAATCAAAATGTTTAAAAAAAAAATTCTATTTACAGCTGGTTCACAAATTGTTTGGTTCTGTCCGTATGTGTGTTTCCCAGAAACACGATTAGTGTTTAAAACTGTCTGTGTGTGTGTGTGTGTGTATGTGTGTGTGCCATGGTAGATTCATCGTGCACGAATCCCACTCTGTGATTGGTCAACAACAAAAGGGGGCGTGTCCGTGTGTTGGTCACCAGAAGTTGTCGTCCTGCTCCTCGTGTGACATCACATCGATGCTGTGAAATGGACGAGACTTTACACACTCTTCAGGAAGTGACACACACACACACTGACCTGCCGTGGTCGTCGTGTCCAGACAGAAGCTCGTCTGCGCTGTGATTCTCTGAACACGCGTGGCTCTGAAACATGGAGGACACGTGTTGATCACATAAGACGTTTACTATCTGCTGGATCAGACAAGACGTTCCTGACCTGCTCCTGTGTCAGCATCCTCATGTACTTCTGAAGAGCATCCGCACCACCAGCATCTTCGAGACCTCCTTTAGAACCTCCATCAGATCCGTCTCCATCTCCCACCGATGCTCCTCTAGCTCTGGAATCTTCTTTAAAACCTTCAGAACCCTTGTCAGATCCCTTACCGCTCACTGTAGGACTTCCTCTAGCTCCATTAGAAACAGAAACAGGTCCTTCAGACTCGCCAGACCCCGCTAAAGCTCCCCTAAGTTCTTGAAGACCTCGTATGGAACCTTCTTTAGATCCGTCAGCGTTTTTAGAACCGTCGGCATCGACTCTGTCTCCGTTCCTAACTCCTCTGGAACTCACTGCAGCTCCCGTCCAAACATCTTGAGCTCCTCCACAAGCCTCATCTTCTCCCTCTGATCCATCGGAACCTTGTGCGAATCCCCCCTTGTGGTCATCTGGAGCTGCTGAGGTCACATGACTTCCGGAACGGAGATCGGCCGTGGGGTCGGTGAGGTCCAGAAGCGAGATCTTCTCTGGTGGAGGAGTGACGACCCTGTGGAGACACCATCAATCGTCAGCGCGTGACCGTCCGAGCGTCACCTGACCATCGGGGTCATGTGATCACCTGCCGTGCGAGGGGGGGTCCACGTCCGCCTCCTGGAACGGGATGGGTGAGATCGCTCTCTCTCGGCTCATGCCAGCAAACGTCAGCCCCGCCTCCTTGGGGTCAAAGGTGGTCTTCGGACCCTCTGAAGGAAACCTGAGATCAGTCAAGATGATGATGATGAGGTGTGTGTGGGTGTGTGTTACCGCGTGTGCGGAGCGGCGTGGACGACAGGCGTCCGGGCTGAGGAGAGCTGAGGTGGTCCGGAGGCAGGAAGGAGGGTGGGATACGGGCCGTGGTGAAGAGCCCTACTTGGGCAGTAGGGTTAATGGAGGTGAGGTGGTCCGGTGAGACTCTGGCCTCGGTGGGTGAGAAGTCAAGGTGGTCCGGCCCTCTGCGAAACGGTGGGACTCTGGCTGAATGGTTTATAAGGGTGAGGTGGTCTGGTGATGGATGGGCTGGTGGGACTCTCTCTGTAGGGTTTTTAAGGGTGAGGTGGCTCAGGGGTTGGTGGGCTGGTGGGACTCTGTCTATAGGGTTTTTAAGGGTGAGGTGGTCTGGTGGTGGATGGTCTGGTGGGACTCTGGCTGAATGGTTTATAAGGGTGAGGTGGTCTGGTGGTGGATGGGCTGGTGGGACTCTCTCTGTAGGGTTTGTATGGGTCAGGTGGGCTGGTGGGACTCTGGCTGAATGGCTTATAAGGGTGAGCTGGTCTGGTGGGACTCTGGCTGAATGGTTTTTAAGGGTGAGGTGGTCTGGGGGTGGATGGTCTGGTGGGACTCTGGCTGAAGGGTTTTTAAGGGTGAGGTGGTCTGGGGGTGGATGGGCTGGTGGGACTCTGGCTGAATGGTTTTTAAGGGTGAGGTGGTCTGGTGGTGGATGGGCTGGTGGGACTCTCTCTATAGGGTTTATAAGGGTGAGGTGGCTCAGGGGTTGGTGGGCTGGTGGGACTCTGGCTGTAGTAAGAAGGTGGTCCGGCTGGGGTTGGAGTGGGACTCTGTCTCTGTCCTGGTGGCTCCTGAAAGCTTCCTTCAGCTTCTCCATCTCCTGCTCCAGCTCTCGGATGAGATCAGAGTCGTGTTCCTGTGGCCAGGTGTGCTGCAGACCCCTGAGAGCCCCCACTGCTGCCGAGGGGTCCCAGTGTCTCCTCAGAAGAGCAGCGTCTGCGTGATGAGAAGCAGAGAGAGATCAACCACAGAAGACGTGTAGCTCAGAGCGGATGAGAGAGAGAGAGAAAAACGGATACTGAAGGAGACAGATGAGTCGAGAGAGAGAGAGAATGAAAGGAGAGAGTAAGAGAGAGAGAGAGAGAGAGATGGAGGGAGACAGATACTGAGAGAAACATTAGGATAGAGATGGAGACCGAAAGAGACTGTAAGTGTGAGAAAGATGGAGTGAGACAGATACATAGGGAGAAAGAAAGAGAGAGAGTGAGGGAGAGAGATTGAGTGAAACGGTTACAGAAAGAGACTAAATGAAATACGTAGACATGAGAGAGACGGAGACAGTAAGAGAGAGAGAGAAAGAGAGGTGGAGTGAGACAGAGACAAAAAGAGACAGTAAGAGACGGTAAGAGAGAGAAATGGAGTGAGACAGATACGGAAAGAGACAGTAAAAAAGAGAGAGATGGAGTGAGACAGATACAGAAAGAGTCATTAATTGAATGCTTGACTGATTGGTTTAAATAAACATTCAGCATAACTAATTGATTGATTGATTGATTGATTGATTGATCACACCTTTCTGGCTCAACTTGAGTGGAGTGTGTGTGTCTGTGGATCGTCTGCGCTCCTCACACTCCTGCAGCTTGTCCTTCAGCCGGACACACACCTGCATCTACACACACACACACACACACACACACACACACACGTGATGCCCCTGTCGAATCCTTTACACATGAGCTGTGATTCACACTCAACCTCTTTCTGGAACTGAGTGTGTAAAAGCTTCATCTGCGTCTCACACTCGTTCTGCTCCAGTCTGTGTGTTTCCTCCATCATCTGGAACTTCAGCTGCAAATCCATCAGCTCTACACACACACACACACACACACACACACATAACTAAATCAAGCAACGAGCGTGCACACACACACACACACACTGACCAGTCATCAGCTGCTGGTTGTGGATCTTCTGCTGCTGCAGATCTTCCGTCAGCCGCTGCTTCAGTGTGACGAGTGACTGCAGCTCCCCCTGCAGGAGAAGAGCAGGAGTGCGTCTAGCCTGGAGTCAGTGTGTGTGTGTGTGTGTGTGTGTGTGTGTGTGTGTGTGGCTCACTTGGAGACGCTTGACTTCACGCAGGCTCCTCTGATGCTCCTCGACCCTGAGCGACTCCTTCTGCAGGCGAGCGCTTTCTTCTGCAGGACAACACCAGCCGTGAGCAGGAGAGATGAGAGAGCACACACACACACACACACACACACTGACCTTCAACCCTCTTCTCACTCGCACGCAGCTCCTGCGTTCTGCTCTCATAGTCCTGCTTCAGCTCCAGCTGATACCTGAGAGAGAGAGAGTGTGTGTGTGTGAGAGGGTCAGAGAGAGAGACAGTGTGTGTGTGTGTGTGTGTGTGTGTGTGTGTCTGTGTTGCTCGTTGACTCACTTGGTCAGTTCGTTTTGCAATCGGAGGTGAAACTGCTGCTCAGACGTCTGCAGAGAAACCTTCCTCTTCCTCAGGTCGTCTTCCTCAGCCTGAAGCTTCTGCTGCTGCAGCTCACGCACACTGCAACACACACACACACACACACACGTCACTGCTCTCTCCACCACACTTTGTGTTGACTAAGCATCTGTAAGATGTTTCAGTACATGTAAAAACACGTGTGTGTGTGTGTGTGTGTGTGTGTGTGTGTGTGTTGTGTGTGTAGTGTAGTGTGATGAAGAACACACTCACGTGCCAAAGTTTTCCATCTTCTTCTTCAGATCCTGCTCACGGGCACGAAACATCTCCATCTCCCTCAGGAGAGTCTGTCTCTGATCATACAGCTGCTTCTCCTCCAGCTGCACACACACACACACACCGCTGATGATCTACAAGCTGTGTTCCAGTCCGTGTGTGTGTGTGTGTGTGTGTGTGTGTGTGTGACTAGTGTGTGTGGGCCCTAGTGGGGTCTTTGTCAGGGCCCCAGAACTTCTGAAGGTCAGTTAGAGGGTTTGATTTTACAGCTGAAGTTAAGTTGTGAAGGTTTTGTGAAGGTTCGAGTGGAAGAAACAGCAGGAAAGATCAAACACTGTGTGTCATCTACTGTGAGGAGACCTTGAGGGTCTTTAAAGGCGTCGTATCAATTAAACAAATTACTGATATTATTATTAGGAGGGTATTCTGATGGTTGGGGTCAGGGGTCGAGGTCGGGGGTCACGTAACGCTTCACATGTAATTCAATGATTGAACCCCACATTAATCGATATGTAAGTGTGTGTGTGTGTGTGTGTGTGTGTGTGTGTGTGCGCACCTGCTGCTGTGTGTGCAGTCTGTCGATGGCGTTCTTCTCTCGGCTCATCAGAGCTTCGGCCTTCTGCTGGTACGTTTTCTCCAGCTGGTCCCTGAGAGCCTGGATCTCCTTCTGCGCCTCCTCTTTCTCCTCGTGCTTCACCTTCACCAGCTCCACGTTCCTCAGGTGCTGCAGCTGCCGCACGCGTGATCACGTCAGTCAGAGACACACACACACACACACACACACACACACAGACACACACACCTGTACTTTCAGCTCGGCGTCTGCTTGCTCCTGCATCTCCTTCCTGATCAGGCTGATCTTCTCCTGCAGAGACGTGGAGTGTTCTCCTCTGCCCCGCAGCGTCGCGTACTGCTCGTCAATACACTGCATCTTCTCCGCTACCAGCAGTGAGAGAACAACAATCACACACACACACACACTCAAGTCAACCTCACGCTACACACACACACACACACACCCAGAGAGTCCTGATGTGCGGACACACTGCAGGTCTGAGTGGCTGCGTCATGGCGCTCTCCTCTGTTCAGCTCCGTCATCTCGCCGAGGAGAGTCATCAGGAAGCCTGTGGACCACCACCAGCAGACAGTCACTCTCCAGAAACATCACACACTGCTACGCCACACGTGTGTCTCACCCACCTGAGCCCGTCTGAGTCTTCCTCACCTACTCACAGCACACAGAGAAGAGAAGACCATGAGACAACACAGAGGAGAGAGTGAGGAATCGCTTAGGAATTGCAGGAACATTCAATGAATTGGTTTCAGAACTGGTTAGAAACATGGGGAAAACATGTGAGTAACATGCAAGGAAATGGTTAGAAACATACAAGAAACGTACGAGGAACATGCAAAGAATAGTTTAAGAGCATGTGTAAAACGAGTGAGGAACACTCTGGTTAGAAAAATGTGAGGAACATGCAAGAAGCTGGTTAGAAACATGTGAGGAACATGCAAGAAGCTGGTTAGAAACATGTGAGGAACATGCAAGAAGCTGGTTAGAAACATGTGAGGAACACGTAAAGAACTCGTTAGAACCTGTGTGAGGAACGTGCAAGGACCGAGTTAAGATACAAGTGAGATACATCCAAAGAACTAGTTAAAAACATGTGAGGAACATGCAAGAAGTGTGTGAGAAGCATGTGAGGAACATGCAGCAAACGTGTGAGGAACATGTGTGTGGAAAGGAGCTTCACCAGAGCTTTGTACAAGTCCGAGTCGCGGCTGAGTCCGGTGATCTGCAGCAGCTCAGTGGTGGACCAGGCCTGGAAGCACACACACACACAGCGTCTAACACACACCTCACCCTCACAGCGTGTCTAGCACACACACACACACACACACACACACACACCTTGTGTCCAGCGAGGCCGGTCTCGGGGCAGAAGACGGAGAGTGTGTACTCGTAGCCGCAGCCGCGCAGATGATCTGCGATCAGACTGTTACACGCCGTCAGCAGCAGTGAGTCTGGTCTGGGAACAGCTGATGGTCTCTGCTGCAGGTCCAGGATCAGCTGCTTTCGCAGACGCGTCTGGTTCACACACACACACACACACACACGTCCATTAACAGTTTTAGACTCTTTTTCACACACACAACTCAAGTGAGCACACACACACATGTCCATTAACACTTTTAGACTCTTTTACACACACACACACACACACACAATACTCGGTCTCTCACATACACATACACACCTATTTGGAAACACATTGTAAGATTCTCCATTCCACACACATTCGTCACACATGCCACTTTCTATCTTACACACACACACACTTAATTGACAACACTTTTAGATTCTGTCACACACACGACACTCCCTAGCTTACACACACACACACACACACACACACACACACA
>MU204251.1:7927899-7942899 GCA_017309775.1 Paedocypris sp. Pulau Singkep | reverse complement strand
CTATCGGTATAAGTGCGCAAGATAAGCACGGAAAGGCAACAAAGAGATTTAAAAAAGGGCTTGACCCGAGGCTCACCAGAGTTTGTAGTAGTTGTGCTGAGCTCGTTCCAGCAGATGCAGCAGTGACGGGAAACGCGCAGGACCGCGGGATTTATCAGCCGAGATATGCAAATGAGGTCTACGTCACGGGTCCGTTATTCGCAGCGTTTTCTCACCGAAGCCGGATCAAGCGACTTGGGCAAAGGGTCAGTTTCAAAGGAAAACTTTCCACGGTGGTGAATTATCAGCGGGAACGGATTTGTTCAATCAAAACTGTGTAATGTGAAGGAGGAAGTGCAGTCACGCGGCGGGGAGTGAAGAAAACGCCCTGCGAGGCGAAAACCTGACGTTGTTTAACAGCGCCACCGCGTGGATCAGACTGTTAGCGCAGATCAAGGTTTTTATGAAAATACTATGTAAATAAAAAAAGGATAAAGTAATAGCACTCCCCGCGCACGCACGCACGCACGCACGCACACACACACACACACACACACACACACACAAATCAAAACGCACATAATATTTAATATTAACAGAAATTAATCGTCAAAGCATTCTGATGCAAACAACCGGAAAGCAGCTCATCGCACATCATTCCTTGGCAATGTATTAATAAAAAGATAGATTAAAAATTACAGTAACGTGGATTTGATTGCTCGAGGCGACATGACCACGCCCACATGCGGAAGCAAACATTTTTTGTCTTTGCACGGTTCGTCCTCCTGTTTATTTTTATACATATTTTGCTTTTTACATTTCTAATGCGCCTAAAGTGAAAGTTTCGTTTTAATCAGCACTTCTCGAAACCGTGTCTGGTCGTTATCAGGAAGTGTTTCAGATACGTTCCTCCTTAAGCTTGCGCAATATTGACAGATTAAAGTTCGCTCTCATGCAGAATGTTTCTGTTCGTTATTGTTTGTTAATTTAATGCTTGTGATTTACTTGCAGCTTCTTGGTTTTTTTCTTCCGGTTCTTCATATTTATATTCGGAAATGGGGAACAGCAACGTCGATTTAACAAACATCTATTCACAGAAACTTGCTGGAGTTCGGCATAAGGATCTCATTATTTAAACTTCTTTGTTTTAGAACATGATGATGTCCTAAATATGAGCTTTGTTAAAGAAAGTTAGAAAAAAAAATCAAAGCATTAAAAAAGATCTACAGACGTTTATGTCGGTCTAATTTCATAGGTGAACATTTTAGTTTTTAAACTTAAAAGGTACTTTTGAGTTAAAACTTAAAAAGTAAAATTTTCTAGACTGTTGTTGTTCTTGTAGTTGTTCTGCACTGCTATTACAGGGGTCGACAAATCCCAGGGGGCAGCAGCGAGTCTAGCCAACCCGGATCCATCAGAGTAGTGTATGTGGCGAACAAACACACTTAAACAAACTCTTTCAGTACTTTTATTGACCAGTTCACCAATACAAACATCCCATTAGCTCCACAACTCACTCGAGCGGTCACATTCGCCCACTACAGGACCCTGAAACGCAGGACCACCAGACTGGATCAAACACACAATGACAATGTAAAAAATAAACACATAATATACAATGAAGTATCGCTCAGTTGAGCAGTCCGGCTCCACCCATCCCATCAGCCCCCCTGAAGACTGGGTGGAGCACAATGGGTCACATCAAAACAGCAGATCACAACAAAAGATAAAAGCTGAGAAGACTGAAATAAACATTGCGTTCCTTGCTAATCAGTATTTAAGACAGTTTTACGATCTCATTTAGCTTCAGGTGCGGCAAAGCACATTTTACGATTATTTTGTGGTGAAATATCTGGTGTAGAGGTTGCTGTACATGGCCTGGTTGTCCACTCGAATGGCGTTACGCAGCGACTGCCAGAACCAGGCCTCCGCTGAAGGCGAGCGAGGCCAGCGCAGGACGCTCCGACCACACAGTCGCTTGCGCAGTCGCAGGAAATGCGAATACTGCAGCACCGGCTCCAGGAAGAGCAGCACGATCACGTCTTCACTCTCCTCCAGCAGCCGCTGGTGGGCAAGAAAGAGCGCCAGTTTGAAGGCGCCGCTGTTGACGTAGCCCTCCGTCAGCACAAACACGGTTTTGCGGCTGTGCTGGATGCTCCAGGTGAGGTTGTCCAGGACGGCAGAACCAGGCATCCAGTCTCGCTCCTCCAGGCAAATGGGACGAAGGCACTCACTGTGCTCCTCCAGCTCCATTCGCAGGTTACTGAGCACCCAATCAGACACCTGAGGATCCTGGGTGTCGTAGGTGATGAAGGCGTCGTACACGCAACTCTCAGAGCTCAGGTGCTCGTAGCCCGTGAGTCTGGCTTTTAGATAGTAGTAGATGTAGGAGACATCCCAGTAGAACATGTGCATCCCAACGGCCACAACGGTGGTGCACAGAATCAACATGGTGGACATAAAGTAGGCGAGAAAAGCCTTCTGATTATCGATGCATTCCTTGACGTCGAAGAGGATCACAGCATTGCCTTTCCGCTCTTCAGGCGTGGCACAAGTGACGGAGGTCACCAGTTTGGGTATCTTTATGTCGGTGCTGTAAAGCCACAAGACAAACTCTAGCATATCACAAGTGCATCTGAACGGGTTGTCGTTAAGCCAAAGCTTCTTTAGGTAGCGCTCGCTCTCAGAGGGGAATGTGGACTGGTTGATGTTGGTGAGCAAGTTGCGACTGAGATCGAGCTCCACGAGGTTCACGGCTCCAGAGAGGAATCCGCTGGACAGCTGAAAGATTCTGTTGCGGTGGAGGTTGAGGAGCTGTAGAGACGGAACATCTGCGGACAGGTTTCCAGAGATACTGTATATGTTATTGTTACTCAATATCAGCTCCTTCAGACTTTTGAAGCGTCCGAACCTCGTCCAGTTCACGCTGGTGAGGCAATTGTGGCTTAGCTTCAGCCTCTGGATGCTTACGGGAAGATTCTGGAAAACTTTAAGTGGGATCATGTCAATGCTGTTGTAGGAAATGTCAAGAATGGCCAGCCTAGTCAGACCTTTGAAGAGCTTCTCGTAAGTTTGATCTTTGACTCTCCACAACCGGTGAAGATCGTTGTGCTGGAACTGCAGCTCAAGGAGAGACTTACTAACCATCTCTTTGGTGGTCAGAGTGAAGATGCTGTTAGAGGACATGTTTAACACTTTCAGGTTGGGCAAGTGCTTGAGGAAGTTCAGATTGTGTGTCACCCCTTGCACTATAAAGTAATGGGGGTTGAAACTCAGATCCAGCACTTCCAGTTCCTGAAGCTCTTGGAAGGCGTAATCATAGGCCAGGTCAATTTTGTTAAATGACAAGTCTAGGTATTTGAGACCAGGGAGAGACGTAAACTCTGTTCCGTTTAGAGCTGAGGAAAAACCATTCCTGGAAAGGTTGAGACAGGATATGTTTCCATATCCCTTAAACTGAGCGGGAGAAATGAAGAAGATATTATTCCGACTGAGATCTAGCACGCGACCGGCAGCATAGCACTCTGCTTTTACAAGTCTACTCGTAATCTGGAAACTGTTTTTATGACTGTAGAGTTCTAATACTGACATCTTGTCAGGGGAGTATGCCACATCTTCTCCAAGAGAAGAAAGAGCGTCTCTGGGTGACTCCTGGTCAACTGGATACAGCCGGTTTTCCGAAAGGTAGATCAGTTTGACGTGTTGTAACTTTTGAAAGATGTCTGATTTGGCATGGACAATGAAATTGACCCCTGCATCCAAAATGGTCAGGTTTTGTAAACCAAAAAGTGATTTGAATGAATCGTTACTGATTTCTTGAAAAACCAGACCCTCAATGTGGAGAATCTGCAGCGAGGTCAGATTGGAAAAGCTGGAGGAAAGTTTTATTGTGTCTTTATAAACCTTGAGCTGAAAGTTGAAGGAGAGGTCCAACTTCTGCAGCATTGGCAGATTAGTCAAAAAATTATCTTGCATAACAGCATCAAACAAGTAATTATACGAGAGAAAAAGCTTTTCCAGCTTCTGCAGGTTCTGAAACCAACTGGAATGAACTGATTTAATGGAATTTCCAGCAAGGTGGAGCAGGCGCAGCTCTACGAGACTGGCGAAGGCCTGCGGGTGGATTTCAATGGAGCCGTTTTTGCAAGGTACACAAGGGAACGGGGCGTTGTTGCAGCGCGGACAGTTGCCTTGGATCTCCAGCGCGGTCAGGTTGGTGAGATTTTGGAAATCTTGTTCTCTGATGTGAGCAATTCTATTTGAAGCCAGCTCGAGGGTTTTTAAAGACACCGGCAGACTTTGAGGGACCTCAGTTAGGTTGTTGTAGGACAAGGTCAGATGGTTTAAGTTGGTCAAGGTGGAAAAGCTTCCGGTTGATACACTATAACTTCTCGGGCAGGGATTCCAGTAGTAGCAGTTATTGGAAAGGTAAAGAGCCCGCAGATTCTTCAAATGAATGAAGGTACTTTGAGTAAGGGAAACTATTTTATTCTCAGTCAGATAGAGCACCTGAAGGTCCTTTGGTAGATCTGGTGGGACGGCAGTCAACAGCAACCCATTCAGTTTAACTATTTGTAGCTTGGTCAGAGGGTGAAGCACATCTTTTGATAAATTGGCTGATAAAATTTTTTTATTTTTATTCACCCAGTTGAGATTCAAAGAGGTCAGATTCACCAAATTCTGAAGGCCTCCACCTGTTATGTTCGTGATCAAGTTCTCAGACAGGTCGAGGCTGGTGGTGTTTGGTAAGATCCTTGGGATTTCTTTGAGTCTTCGTCCTTGACAGTTTACCACGACGGTCATGAGAGTGGCGTTCTGATAGATGTCACATGGTTGAGTTTTCAGACTGAACCTGCTGTGGATCTCACACCGATTAAGCGTGAACGTCAGGCTCAGAAGAAGCAAGATGTTGGACCCCTGTAGAAATATAAGACGTTAGAACACGAACATGTTTAAACTGAAACGCGAGCGTGACCCATACACCAGTCTTCAATCTCAGTCAATCTCAGTTAAGCCACCCTGCAGAAAATACGGTAGATGCCAAAATCAGGCCTACAGTAAGCAATTGACTTGTTTTGAGCTGCAGGCAGAAATTGTGGGGTTCAAAAGTATCGGTGGAATGAAAACACGGAATACAACACATCATTAAACTCTGTTAAGTGTGAACATCACAGCTAGAACACAACCGAGGATGAGTGGTCAAGCAAACAAACGAGTGGTCAAGCAAACGCAGTACAGAGCAGAAGCATCTTTATAGCTGAATATTTAAAGGAGACACACTTTCTTACCATGATTAAGTCGTAGAAAATAGCCACTGCAAACCTCTCGACACTTGGATGCTCAACAGCTCATGCTGATTCAGAAGCAGCCTTTGTGTGAAACAGGAAGTGCTGATGCTAACCACAAGGACTATTTTCAGTGTATTAAACATTAGAGCTGATCAGCCACAGGCTCATATATCACCCAATTTCTACAGAATTCTTGCAGCTTGGGGTTTTCAAGAGCCTTGACGTGATTGTTCTAGGAGTGGAAGCTTGAGTTTGCTGTCAGCGTGATTGGAGACGATGAGACGGGTGAAAGTGCTTTCCAGCTCTGGCACTCATGGCTGTGTGAAACGGGAAGTGCCACAAACACGGTTCCTTCTTCTTAGAACCAGAAAAGCACTGCCTGTAATTCAGAAAAGATCTTCAGATCCAACATTACATGCAAAAGTAATACATGTAGATAAGTATGTCATGCATACTGTAGTTTTTGTTTGTATACAGTTGTTTATCGTTGATGAGTTTATGAATATTATTAATTTGTATTGTTATTTAGTACCTTTTGGTGCAATCCGCCAGTCCCATGATGTGCTCGGCACTGAGACGACTCCTCCTGGACCCTGGAAAGAACTACAGTGCCCCAATTCCTAGAGCAAATCGGTAAAGTAATCCCGATCAAGTAAAACGACATTGTGATTTGCAGCAAGTAAGGATATTGTGAAACGCAAAAAATACCTGATCAGGAATCATCCATTTTCAATGACTCTAATTGTGTTTAATTTTTTACAAGAAGATGAGAATCAACAAAAGACTCATTTTCAACACAACTTTACCAAACAGTCAAATCCAGACCCCTTTTGCAGATAGCAAAATATACATCATATATCAATATACACAATAATGAGACAGTTAAAACTGTGAAAAGCGCCTTACAAATACTCATATTAATTCATCATAATATACTGTAGGTCAACTATGGAAAATAGTGCATGTTGTCATGGCTACGACCTTTAAAGCCCAGAACAATCACAGTTGTTTGAAAGATCACAAATCACATATTTTTGGAAAAAAATGACATAGAATATAATGTACGTCCATAATTTATTCATAAAACTGAAAAAGATGTTTAAATTATCTTACAATTCCAAGAAAAGCCATTTCATGTCATGTCCTTATATTAATTGTAGTCACATTCACAATGCACAAGACGAGAGTATTAGTCAACTCTGATCAATACTGAATGGCTTCGGGAGTAAATCACACTTTCAGAAACAATCACAGCGACTCCTGGAAAAGTTTGTTGTACTGCAGACTGTCTGTCGCCATGATGCTGCGGAGTGTGAACCAGAAGTATTTCTGCGCTTGTGGATTCCTCGGCCACTCAAGAACAGACTTTTTATACAACCTCTTCCTCAGTTTGAGGTATTTGGAGTCACAAGGCATCTTCTCTAAGAAGATCAGGACAATGACATCATTTTTCTCATCCATGAGTCTCTGGTGGGCCAAGTAAAACGCCATCCTGAAGCTTCCGCTCCTTACGTATCGGCCGGTCAGGATGAAAATAGTGTGTTTGCTCAGCTGAATGCTCTGGGAAAGGTTCTCGATGAGCGGACAGCCAGGAACCCAGTCGCGCTCCTCCAGACACAGGTGTATCCGTGGGTCACCCCTGTCCTCCAGGTGAACCCGGAGCTCCTGCATCACCCACTCCTGAACTGGTGGGTCGTTGGTGTCGTACATCACAAAGGCGTCGTAGAAGGCGCTGTTGGAGGAGAGTCTGCGGTAGCCCTTGAACTTGGCCAAGACAAAATGGTAGATGTACCACACATCCCAGAGGAACAGATGGCTGGAGATGGAGAGGATCAGGACACTCAGGATCACGGAGGTCAGTAAGAAACACAGCACAATGGAGAGGGAATTGTGCTGACAGGCCAGAAGGTTGAGGAAAATGACACTCTGACCTCTTTGGGCACTGGGAGAACTGCAGGTGACGTCCGTGGCAAGGCGAGGAATATTCACCGTCGTGCGGTTGATCCACCTCACAAACCACGTGGCATTGCAGGAGCACACAAACCTGTTGTTGTTAAGGTAAAGTGTTTTTAGTTTGTCAATGACATTTTCCGGAAAGCTGGACTCTTGAATGTACTTGATGCGATTGTAACTGAGGTCGAGGACTTCGAGGCTGAAGGCGTCTTTCAGGAAATCGGGGGACAAGCGCACAATTTCGTTGCCGCGCAAGACAAGAGTGTGAATTGATTTGGTGACATCAGACAGACAACTGGGTACGACGGTTAGATGGTTCTCACTGAGGTCTAGGAGCGTCAAGCGTTCAAGGTTGACAAGTCCTTCCCATTTGAAATATTTAAATCTGTTGCTGGCCGCATAAAGCTCTGTGAGATTCTTGGGGAGACCTTCGAACACTTCCTGAGGGATGAAGTTGAGATTGTTGCGGGAAATGTTCAGTATTTTAAGTGCTGACAGCTTCTTAAAATAGTTGGCGTACCTGGTGTCTCCATCTCTCCACAACATATCAAGGCGGTTCCCTTGAAACTCCAAATGCTCCAAAGTGCTGCTTTCCATCTCCGTGTTGGTTGACGTAGAGATCTGATTATCGTTCATGATTAACTTTTTCAGATTCCCTAAACTCTTGGTGAAATTGAGCATATGTGTCAAGCCCTCAGCTATAAAGTAATGGCTATTGCGGCTGATGTCCAGAACAACCAGACTGCTCAGTTCCTGAAAGGCTGTGGAGAACATCAAATCTAGACGATTATCCGAGAAGTCCAAATACTGCAAATTCTTCATCTGTACAAACTCCGAACCATTGAGACTTTGGCTCATAGCGTTTCCAGACAAATTTAGACATTTCAGTTCACTAAGATCCAGGAACTTGGAATCTAGGAAGAAAATGTTATTCCTACTAATGTCTAGTGTTTTTCCAAATGAATGACATTCACTGTTATCTGGTCCTGTATTCCAGAACTCTTTGTATTTGTATTTGCAACTGCGGGCATATTCATCGTAGAAGAAATAATGAACATCCTTCACTTCTCCATTTTGGTACTGAGAGCCCTGGTTCATTGGGCAACTGGCATGGATTTTCGTGAGATGATTTGAGCCCAAAGACTCAGGACCTTGATCTGAAGGCAATGAGATTTTGTTATCCGACAGGTTGATGATCTTGTAGCTTTTCAGGTTCTTGAAGACACTGAGATGTGCCATTTTTATGAAGTTTGTCCCAAGATCAATGAGTTCTAGACTGGTCAAAGCTGTCAAGGGCTGAATGTCCTGCTGCTTGAGTTCTTGAAAAACGTATCCCCTGATGCGTAGCACCTTGAGCGAGGTAAGGTTGCTGAATGATGGGGAGAGGTTGAGTGAAGCAGGGTATACCTGAAGCTCATAGTTGAAGGATAAATCCAACTCCACCAGATTGGGGAGCATACAAGGAAAGTTGGTTTGCGTAATCTCTTTAGCCAAAAAATTACTGGAGAGGTCCAGTACCATAAGTCCGGCCAGGTTTTCAAACCAGTCTGAAAGGATTCTAGTCAGAGAGTTGCTGTGTAGACGAAGGGTTTTCAGGTTCATCAGGGTCTTAAAAGATTCCTTGTGTATCATCAGAGGAGCATTACCGGGGCATGGGGTGCATGGAAAAGGTGCATTGTAACACCGAGGACAATTCCCACTTAAGTCAAGTGTTTCCAGCTCTGTCAGGTTAGAGAAGTCCTCAGCTGAGATCTTCTGGATGTTGTTGTTGTAGAGGTACAACTCCTTGAGACTGGTTGGCAAGTTTTGGGGAATGTAAGACAAATTGTTGGATTTCAGAGAGAGCAAAGTCAAATTGTTGAGATTTACAAAGGCATTCTCTTCGATGCTGTACGATGCATTGCACGGGTTCCTGAAGTAACAGTTTTGGCCGAGGTAGAGCATTCTGATGTTGGCCAGCTCGCTCAGGGTTTCCTTCTGTAGCGAATAGATGCTGTTGACCTCAAGGCTGAGAAGATGAAGGTTGGGAGGAAGAGCTCTGGGGATGCTGGACAACTGGTTTCCATCCAGATACAGCGACCTGAGGTTTTTCAGCTTCCAGAAGGTGCCGTCGTCAATGGTCAAGCTCTGAGTGCACACTTTGTCTTTGGGGCCGACCTTTATTGGTACACAGTTGCATCGCAGGTCAATCTCCGTGATGTTCTCCAGCTGATGGAAGGAAGAGCCAGTGATGTGGGGGATGTGATTGATGGTCAGCGTCAGGTTGGTGGTGTTTGAGGGAATCCCAACAGGGATGGCGGTCAGGCCTCGGTCTGTGCAGTCGACACTCACTTCATTCTGGTGACTTGTTTGTGAAACTTCACACTGCAGGCTTTTGGGATACCACTCAGCAGAATCAAGCTCCAGTACACTGAGCAAGATCACTCCTGTAAAGATGTCCAGTGTCCTCCTGGTGATCTGAGACAGAACAGATAGAAAAATACATTGGAACTTACACCTGCATTTGTCAGAGGCTTTGATCCAAAACTTGCTCGCTGTGTAGTTTATGATTCGTTTACTGACCAGGAATTGTACATTTCTGTAAATAAACTTTACATTTCTGCAGTATAGTCAACTGACCGAGTGTTGTCTCTAGAACCTTACTGAAATGAGTGCTCAACTTATCTGTTCAGTCACACGTCACACACACACACACACATACACACACACATTCTTTCATAGTATATCAAAGTGGGTCCCATCAGCGACATGAATACAAAACATCATGTTCCTTCGCACGTTACTCAAATCTTAACCATTGCAAATGGAAACAGCCCCCCCCCCACACACACACACCACATAACCAAAACCTAATTGGAAATTTGGTCTAAAATCTCATGATGAAAGCCGCAAACAGGCTTTCAAACTTTCCGGGCCCAGACAAAGGTCCCCACAAGCCATTAGCGACCCACTTTAGTTTCAAAACACAACATTTAGGGCCCCACTTTTCCTACACACGCCAACACACAGACACACACACACAACTGCACACTTTTGTAGGAACGTAATCTATGATTTTTCCTACCAACTGATCTTAGAATCATTGGCCAAATGACAATTGTGACCCAAAAATCCAAAAGTCCCCACAAGTGGTCACAGATCTTGACTTTACTTAAAAAATCTAGAACATGACGTCCAACTGTGATTAACATATCAGAACACACACACACACACACACACACACACACACACACACACTTTCACTTACAACTACCAACACTTCTAGAATTACTCAACACCAATATCCCGTGTTTTTTATATAAATAAGACTAATCCCTCACAGTGAAAACATTGAAGCAACATCATGAAGAGAAGAACTTACCATGGTGTGAGACGCTGAGAGCCGAGGAGAGAAGAAGCTGCACAGGTGTTTCAGACACCAGCTAAACTGAGAGCCAGTAGTTCACACTTCCTCTTTCCTCCTCACACACTCACTGAGCATGAAAAACAAACACGAGAGTGCAGGACAGGAAGTCGTCACCTTTAATGTGGATGGATAAGCACGTTACACATCCGAACCCCATTAATGGACCGGTACAGGATTCATCAGAGAAACCAGCAATACAAACAGAACCTACCAGAAATCAATCCTAAATATGAAGATTGGATAAAATCACTTGAAATAAATACTAAATAAATATTCTGAAGTAAACAATACAAGCCATTGTATAGTTTTATTTATAAAACAATATTAATGATAATAAATTAACCATGAGAAAACATCTGAATCCTTCCCGGGCAGAGAGAGGCGGAGAGAGAAGTAGAAGAGGAAGATAAATACAAAGATTTTGAAGAAGATGATGATGAGTGGGAAGAAAATTAAGAAGATGCAGAAGATTGTTATTTAGAGGAGCATGATGACCTGGCCATCAAAGATGTAAGAAGATGAGAGTTCAGAAGTTGACGATGGAGATGATGAAAGACAAGGAAAAGAGCAAGAAGATAATGATGAAGTAAGAAAACAGTGGGAAAGACAAAAGAAAAAACATAGAGGAATAAGTTGATGAAAATGAAAAACAAGAAGATGAAGAAAATGAGGAAGAGGTGTGTGGACTTTAACTTCTTCAAGGTGGAACTGAAACACGATCAGTGCTGCGATTATACGGATAAATATTCACTTACATCTTCTTTAAAAACGTCATTTATCGTAGAATATTTTATATTACAGTTAAATTACAAAAAGCCATAAACCCGCGAGGACCTGGAGCGGCAGGTCTGCTGAGATGTGGCTTCACTGGGGCTTAAAGGAAGAGTCTGAAGAACATCGGGACGTTCTCCACTACAGGAACTGGAGAGAAGAAAGACTTTCACCAGTCCAAACCCTGAAGAGCAGAATCTCACGGGGAGAAAAGAGAGCAGCATGTCCATCCCAGTCCAGCTGATCTTCCCACCATCTCTCATTCATCACATCCCGACGTCTTCCACGTGACGATGAAGGACGAGTGTGAGGAGTGTGAGGTTGGAGCTAGTGAAGTGTTATCACTCCCTGAGCCTCTCGTGTCCCTCAGATCCTTCTCGGTGAACACAGGAGCAGATGGAGTGCGAAACGAAAAGGGAAGCGTTACTGAGCCCTGGGGAGCTCCTGTGGCACAGGAAGCCACGCTGAGGATAAACATAGACGCCTTCTGCTTGCTCTTCATCTGCAACAGGCTACACTGGAGAGAGAGAGGAAACACACCACGTCAGTTAAGAGCTGGTCAGAACCGTCTCCATCACCCTCAGATAGAACCTTCACATCACCGCAGCTCCTGTAGAGCAGGAACAAACCTCTGATGCTCTCAACGAGTCTGTGAGACGCTTCAAAAGACTGAAGACACTTACCTGGACTAGCAAGAATACACACTCCACACACACACACACACACACACACACACACACACACACACACACACACACACACACACACACACACACACACACACACACACACCAAAACTAACACTATATACACACCATCACAAACAAACACGCACCAACGCTAACACACACACACACGCACGCACACACACACACACACACACACAAACACACACACACACACTAAACAGCAAAACTACAAGACACACAAGCACACACACAGTCACAGAGACACAAAAGTAACAATGACACACACTACAAATACAACAACGTTCATTTATACACACACATACACACACACACACACACACACACACACCAACACTACCACATACTCACTCACCAACGCTAACACACACACACACAAAACACACAACAAAACTACAACACACACACACACACACACACACACACACAACAGTAACATTGACAAACACTACAAATACAACAACAACACACACACACTACAAGTACAACACACACACACACACACTAAAAACTCCAACACAAAACACACACACACACACACTCACAAAACACACAACAAAACTACAACACACACACACACACACACAACAGTAACATTGACACACACTACAAATACAACAACAACGCTCATACACACACACACACACACACACACACACACACCATCACTAACACTACTTATACACACCACCACTAAACACTCCAACACAAAACACACACAAAACTAAAACTACCACACACACACTCACCAAACACACCAAAACTACCACACACTCACTCACCAACGCTAACACACACACACACACACCATTGGGTCATTAGTAACACACTTGGGTGATTGGGTCATACTGGTTCCTGAAGCTGAAGTCGGTCATTTCCACTCACAACACCAAATCACTGGAATGTGCAGGTGGTTTTACACGCACGTCGGTTTTAAACTGAACATGCGTCTCCGAGTAAAAAAACTTGAACATTCCAACAAATGCGTTCCTAAGGCGACAACATTGTATCTATATGTACTAATACCAATCTCAGTTTGTTCTGCGTGTACTGTGTAGCATGTAAAACTAATGTAGCGCTACTTTAATTTGGAATAAAATCATCGGAATAAAGCATGTGTAGTGGCGCTTCACGTTAATGTAAACATGTTTGGTGTTGCTCGCTCAGCAGAAATCACGCGCTTCCGCTCAACAGCGCCGCCGCGGCCCGTAAAGCTAACTAGCTACGCTAGCACACGACACAGGCCAAAAACTAGCAGCTTAGCACGTCGGGCGCTAGGATGCTAGTTTTGGCGGGTTGTGTTAGCCTTACCACTGAGTCAAAGAGGCAATGATCCCATCGCCTCTCCTATGTCCCTCTCTCACGTGAAGCACGGCCAAGTCCGAACCCGCTGCTCAAAATAAACACACACAGATAAAAGTCCTGCACCGCTCGGACTTTATTCCTGGTCGTGACGTCAAAACCTCAACTGGAAAATCTGTGAAAACTGCACAATTCAAACCTAAATCTAGTTGAGGGGATTTCAACATGAGGAAATTAGCAAAATTAGCGAAGCGTCGTGTTTACGATGCGGTGGCTTGAATAAGCATGCCAAAATTCACAAAAACTGTGCAGTAACTGACTCGTATGCAAATTTTATTCGACAAACGTGGGAGGGGCTACTAAACAGTGGGCGGGCATTGGATGAGCAGTGAAGTCACTCGAAGGTAAAATCATTCGATACCGACAAATTTAGCAAAAATCTTTCAAGCATCTCCATTATTATTATTATTTTTGTCGTTGTCGCCTACGAGTAGCATCACTGCCTGTTCGGTCACCTCCCACCACAAAGTAGCTCCGCCCACGGTCACTGATTGGCAGGTCCTGTGCTAGAACCTGCAAATTCAAATGTGAATTCCACCACGAGTTTTGCTTGACTCTCACCGCCGAAACGTGTTGGCGTTTGAATATCGGTACACATATCGCCAAACAAATCGCAAACTCATCAAATGTTAATTCGCAAACCCTTTCAAATTTGGTCGAACAGCAGAGTTATTCTTCTAACCATGTACCTTTGAAAATCCAAGCGCGAAACTGATTAAACAGAAGCAGGTTATTATATTTTTGTGTTGTTTTAAATCTTGCAATAGCGCGATGCTACGTCAAAGCGGATCGAGCGAGTCTGTGGGATGCAGGTAAGACGTACCTGTGGTCTCCTTCATCTTCGAGACCTTCTGGCCTCCATCCGCAGCCGGCGGTCGGTGGTGCTTTCGCGAGAAGGCGGGGTCAGCGCCAGGAGTGGGCAAAGGGTCCGGCGGCAAGTGCACCGCCTCCACCACCGACAAGGGCGAATCCATGGGCGTGACGCAGGTGCTGCTGCCCGTACTGCAGCCGGCATCGATGGAGGAGCACTGGGAGCTCTGCAGTGAGTGGACACCCTCGCTCTGCAGGGACGACATGCGCTTGCTCAGGTGGTACTCGCACAAGCGCCTCACTTCCTGCTCGGCCGGGGCGGGCTTGGCGGGCTGGTGATCGCTGCGGGTTCGCTCGCTCAGGTACTGCTCTTTCGCCGGGGAACATGCGTCTACACCGCCGTCGGACTCGGTTTTGTTGAGTCTTTGGCCGGGCCGGTCCTGATGGGTGGGGGTGGCGTCTGCGCAGACCTCGGAGTAGACGTGCTCCTCCGGCCGACTGCTGGCGATCATGTGCAACCTCTGGCTGGCCTCCTGGAACCCGCAGGTCAAGCGCTCCATGTCGAACGGGCTGCAGCGCTGGCGATCCCGAGCGTTGAAGCTGTTGAGCTTCCCCACCACGTCCTCGGAAGCTTCCGCCAGGCCTTCCTCGGGTCTCCCTCGGCTGTCGGGATCCGCCGTCCTCCCCTGACTCTTCATGACGCCCATGTGGATTTTGTTGAAGT
>MU204251.1:7829932-7850411 GCA_017309775.1 Paedocypris sp. Pulau Singkep | reverse complement strand
GTGTGTGTGTGTGTGTGTGTGTGTGTGTGTGTGTGTGTGTGTGTGTGTGTGTGTGTGTGTGTGTGTGTGTGTGTGTGAGTGTGTGTGTGTGTGTGTGTGTGTGTGTGTGTGTGTGTGTGTGTGTGTGTGTGTGTGTGTGTGTGTGTGTGTGTGACAGAGAAAAAGAGAGTATTCGTAGAAGTGTGTGAGTGTGTGTGTTTGATTGGATAGTTGTGTGCGCATGTGTGATTGTCTGTCTCAGTGTGTGTCGGAATGATGAGTGTCTCTGAGTCTGTTTGTGTGTGTGTGTGTGTGTGTGTGTGAGAGTTTATGCAGGTGTGTGAGTGGGTGTGCGAGAGTGTGTTTGCGTGTGTGTGTGTGTGTGTGTGTGTGTGTGTGTGTGTGTGTGTGTGTGTGTGTGTGTGTGTGTGTGTGTGTGTGTGTGTGTGTGTGTGTGTGTCTCAGCAGGAGTGTGTCACAGCTGTGGATGATGCGGCTTCAGCTGTTGATGTACAAACTTCACACAATTGTTTCTTTGTGTGGCTTTTCGGTAATTGCAGCTTGGACAGGCATTGTGAGGGGCCGGTGGATCAGGGGTCAGACAAAGCCCCCGCGTCCCTGCGGAACATCTCACTTCTGCTCCACTGATCACAGAGTCTGGAGGCCGAGCGCTTTGGAGCCGCTGACTAGCGCTAATGCTAACGCTAACGCTAACTCTTCATCTAAACAAACGTATTACTCAAACAAACAATAGTAAAATATTTGTGAAGCTTTTGCCTGATTGGCTGAGGAGGCGAGGCTCTCAGGCTTCGCTGAAGCATCAGGAGAAGAAGAAGAAGAAGAAGAAGAAGAAGAAGAAGAGACTCATCAGATTCACTCGACTGAGTGTGACGACACTGTGACAGTCACCTGCTTTAGTTCTTCAGAGTGAAACATTGTGTGTGAGAGAGAGAGAGAGGAACTGTGGGTAATGTAGTGCATCACAGCATCAGCTCACACTGTAATCCAGCTGCTGAGAGTGTGTGTGTGTGTGTGTGTGTGTGTGTTCAAGTTCTGAGCATTTGTAAGGCGCTTCTCACAGTTTTAACTGTCTCAAAGCGCACAAAGTGTGTGTGTGAGACAGAGAGAAAGAGTGAGAGAGAGAGATAGAGAGTGAGAGAGAGAGAAAAAGTGAGTGTGTGTGTGTGTGTGTTAATATTTATTCAGAATATCAGAATAAATGATAACGCAGTGTGTTTTAATTCTGGTTATTCTCTGTTGGTTGAGATTATATGGTGTGTGTTTTGACATGACATGCAGCAGCGAGTGAGTCAGTGTGTGTGTGTGTGTGTGTGTGTGAGTCAGTGGTCGGCCTCGGGTGAGGACGAGGAGCACGTGTCTTTGTGAGGAGCGTCGGGGCCGCAGGGTCTCGCTGGAGTGGACGGAGGTGATGTGTTTATGACCTCTGGAGTGTGTGTGTGTGTGTGTGTGTGTGTGTGTGTGTGTGTGTTGAGCGTCGTCTGAACAGCACTCGCCCATCTCTCTCTCTCTCTCTCTCTTTCTTGTTCACTCTCTCTCACACACACACACACACACACACACACACACACACACACACACACACACACACACTCTCTCTCTCTCTCTCACACACACACACACACACACACACTCTATCTCATATCTCTCTCACATGCATCACACACACACACACACACACACAATCTCTCTCTCTTTTCTATTCTATTTCTTTCTTTCTATTTACTCTTTTCTCCCTTTCGCTCACACACAATCTATCACTTCTATCAAGTCTATACATCTTTGTTTTTTATCTATTTTATCTGTTTTTTTCTCCCCTTTTGTCCGGTGTGTTTTATCTATCAGTTTGACTGTCTGTATCATTTTCTCTCTTCGGATGTCTTTCAGATATCTCACTTTTCTCTCTCTCATATCCCTCTTTCTCTGTGATTTCTCTCTTTTGATCTTTTTCTCCATCTCTTGCCTGTGTGCTTAGGAGAGGTTGTGTGTGTGATTGGGTAAGTGAATGTGTGTGTGTGTGTGAGTGACCGTCTTGGTGTGTTATTGTGTGCTTGAGAGAGTGTGTCTGTCTGAGTGTGTGTTTCTGTGAGGGTGTTCTGGTTGGGTTTGCTTGTATGTTGTTGTGTGACTTAGTTTGTGAGTGTGTGTGTGTGTGTGTGTGTGTGTGTGTTTGATCGGATAATTGTGTGCGCATGTGTGATTGTCTGTCTCAGTGTGTGTTGGAATGATGGTTGTCTCTCTGAGTGTCTGTGTAAGTCTCTGTGTGTTATGTGAGAGTGTTATTTTGTGTGTTTTTGTGTTGAGTGTATGTAGGAAAGGGTTTGTGTCTGCATGAGTGTTGTTGTTGTTCTGTGTGTGTGTGTGTGTGTGTGTTTGAGAGCATGTTTATCCGTCTATGTGAGTTTGTCTTGTGAGTATGTGTGTGTGTTTGTGCGAGTGAGTGTGTTTGTGTGAATTTAGTATGTTTGTATGTATGTGGGTGTCTATGTGTGTTTGCGCGTGCATGTGTTTGTGCGTGTGTCTTTGCGTGTATGTCGGTGTGTATTGCGCGTGTGTGTGTGTGTTTGCGCGTGTGTGTATTCGTGCGTGTGTTTGCACGTGTCTTTGCGTGTATGCCGGTGTGTATTTCTTGTGTGTGTTTGTGTGTCTTCATGCGTGGGTGTGATTGCCAATGTGTGTGTGTGTGTGTGTGTTTGCCCGTGCGTGTGTGATTGCCTGTGTGTGTGTGTCTGACTGCCCCTGTGTGTGTGTGTGATTGCTTGTGTGTGTGTCTGACTGCCCGTGTGTGTGTGATTGCTTGTGTGTGTGTGTGATTGCTTGTGTGTGTGTGTGTTTGCCCGTGTGTGTGTGTGTGTGTGTGTGTACTCTGCAGCTGTGCGGTGTCAGCAGTGTTGTTGTGTAAACTCTCCTCCTCTTGAGCTTTTGTCCGCACTAAGCGAGCCGCTTGACCCCTGACCCCTGACTAACGAGGTGTGTGTGTGTGTGTGTGCCCGCAGACGCCCCGCCGGGTCCGGCCGCAGTGAAGATGGACACTCTGGAGCCGGAGCTGACCTGCCCAATCTGCCTGGAGCTGTTCGACGAGCCTCTGCTGCTGCCCTGTGCCCACAGCCTGTGCCTGGCCTGTGCCCGCCGCGTCCTCACCTCACACTGCGCCTCCTTCGAGCAGACCAGCGGGCCCTACTCCGCCTTCCAGTGCCCCACCTGCCGCCATGTCATCAGCCTGGACCAGCAGGGTCTGGAGGGCCTGAAGCGCAACCTCACGCTGCAGAACATCATCGCCCGCGTGCAGAAGGCCACGCCCGACCCCATGAGCCGCGCGGGCGACGCCGTGCGCTGCCAGTTCTGCGAGCGGGACCCGCCCCAGGAGGCGGTGAAGACCTGCGTGACCTGCGAGGTGTCGTACTGCCAGGACTGTCTGCGCGCCACGCACCCCAACAAGAAGCCCTTCACCGGGCACCGCCTGACCGAGCCCACGGCCGACGCCCGCCTGAGGGGCGTGTCCTGCCCCGAGCACGCCGAGGAGAAGGTCAACATGTACTGCCTGAGCGACCAGCAGCTGATCTGCTCCCTGTGTAAGCTGGTGGGGCATCACCGCGAGCACCAGGTGGAGGCGCTGGGCGAGCGCTACGACAAGCTCAAGGTCAGTGTGTGTGTGTGTCGGTGTGTGTGTGTGTCGGTGTGTGTGTGTGTGATCGACACATAAAAATTGTGATTTATGTCATTGTGTTAAAAGAACAAGTGTGTTTACAAGCGCGCATTCCACTCTCTGTGTGTTTGCGTAACTGTGTGTGTGTGTGTGTGTGTGTGAGATCGACAAATATTTGCTGCCTATATGATTGTGCTTTATTTCACAGTAATAAAAGAACAAGTGTGTTTACAAGCGCACAGTCCACTCGCTGTTTGTGTGTGTCTGTGTGTGTGATCGACAAATATTGTCTGTCTTCACAAATGTGATTTTTTTATCATTGTGTTAAAAGAACAAGTGTGTTTACAACCACACGGTCCACTCTGTGTGTGTGTGTGTGTGTGTGTGTGTGTGTGTGTGATCGACAAATATTGACAGCCTTAAAAATTGTGATTTATATCACTGTGTTAAAAAAACAAGTGTGTTTGCAAGCGCACAGTTCACTCTGTGTGTGTGTGTGTGTGTGTGTGTTTAATCGACACATATTTGCTGCCTAATGATTGTGCTTTATTTCACAGTAACAAAAGAACAAGTGTGTTTTCAAGCGCACAGTCCACTCGCTGTTTGCGTGTGTGTGTGTCTGTGTGTGTGATCGACAAATATTGTTTGTCTTCACAAATGTGATTTTTTTGTCATTGTGTTAAAAGAACAAGTGTGTTTACAAGCACACGGTCCACTCTCTGTGTGTGTGTGTGTGTGTGTGATCCACACATATCGGCAGCCTTAAAAATTGTGATTTATATCATTGTGTTAAAAGAACAAGTGTGTTTGCAAGCGCACGGTCCACTCGCTGTTTGCGTGTGTGTATGTGTGTGTGTGTGTGTGTGTGTGTGTGTGTGTGTGTGTTGGATCGACAAATGTCGTCTGTCTTTATGATTGTGCTTATATCACAGTAATAAAAGAACAAGTGTTTTTACAAGCGCACAGTCCACTCGCTGTTTGTGTTTGTGTGTGTGAGATCGACAAATATTGGCTGCCTAAAGATTTATATCATTGTGTTAAAAGAACAAGTGTGTTGAAGCGCGCAGTCCAATCTCTGTGTGTGTGTGTGTGTGTGATTGACAAATGTCTTCTGTCTTCATGAATGTGATTTATACAATTTTGTTACAAAAACAAGTGTGTTTAAGCATGCGATCCACTCTGTGTGTGTGTGTGTGTGTGTGTGTGTGTGTGTGTTTGATCGACAAATATTTGCTGCCTATATGATTGTGCTTATATCACAGTAATAAACGAACAAGTGTGTTTACAAGCGCACGTCCACTCGCTGTTTGTGTGTGTCTGTGTGTGTCTGTGTGTGTGTGATCGACAAATATCGTCTGTCTTCACGAATGTGATTTATCATTGTGTTAAAAGAACAAGTGTGTTTAAGCACGCAGTCCACTCTGTGCGTGTGTGTGTGTGTGTGTGTGTGTGTGTGTCTGTGTTTGTGTGATCGAGAAATATTGTCTGTCTTCACGAATGTGATTTCTATCATTGTGTTAAAAGAACAAGTGTGTTAAAAGAACAAGTGTGTATAAGCACACGGTCCACTCTCTGTTTGTGTGTGTGTGTGTGTGTGTGTGTGTGTGTGTTTTATAATTGACAAATATTTGTGATTGTGCTTATATCACAGTAATAAAAGAACAAGTGTGTTTACAAGCGCACAATCCACTCGCTGTTTGTGTGTGTGTTTGTGTGTGTGTGTGTGTGTGTGTGAGATCGACAAATATTGGCTGCCTAATGATTTATATTATTGTGTTAAAAGAACAAGTGTGTTTGCAAGTGTGCGGTCCACTCTCTGTGTGTTTGCGTAACTGTGTGTGTGTGTGTGTGTGTGAGATGTGCCAAGAATTGACCTATTTTACAGCATGTTAACGATCTGCTGTCTTTCTCTCTTTCTTTTTCTCTCTCTCTTTCTCACTCTTTGTCACACTCAGGTTCTCTTATTCTGTCTCACGCTCCTCTCTCGTTCTGTCTGTCTGTCTAAAACGTATTTTAACATAACGTTTCGCGTATATGTGGATACGTTTGTTCTCCGTATGGAACACTTTATTTATATGTTGCATACCTTTATCTTTTGCTCGATTTCCCTGTTTTCTCTTTTTTCTAAATTGTGAACATTTTTTTGGCATTACACACATTTTGGACAAAAATGTGTAAAATTGTAAGGTAAAAAAATTGGAAAAAAAGTAAAAAAGTGTTTGTAGTGGGTGTGATGATTAATCTTGTAATGATACTAATGTCGCCTAATAAAGTTAATAGGTCAAAATATATATACGTATTGTGTGTCTGTGTGTGTGTGTTTAGCTGTTTACACTTAGTGTTTAGTGTGTTCAAACTTTTTGTGACTACAAGAAAGAGACTTTTATTCTGTATTTGACTAAACTCCACAGTTAGTACATGTGTATGTACGTAGCGTGTTATTGCTACTGTTAAATAATGCAGATCTCAGACACACTCCGTCATGTGATCTGAGCGGGAGCGAATAACACACACCAAACGTCACGTCACTCCTGAACATCAGCGCAGACCCCCAGTACAAACGGAAGGACCACTTCCTCCCACTGCTGAACCTGTCCCACTTCCTTCCTCAACACACACACACGCCTTGGAGTAAGTGTGTGTGTGTTTGTGTGTGTGTGTGTGTAAGTGAGTGAATGTGTGTAAAAGAGAGAGTTATTGTGGCTAAGTGTGTGCATGCGTCTGTCTGTGTGTGTGTGTGTGTGTGTGTGTGCGCGTGTGTGCGTGTGTGTGTGTGTGTTCACACCTCAGTGGTTCGATATGAATGATTAAACAGGAGCGTCAGATAAAAGCCTCTATTTTTGCTCAAAGCTGCAGCTCTTTCACGTCTTGATCTGTGTGTGTGTGTGTGTGTGTGTGTGTGTGTGTGTGTGTGTGTTCAGTGAAGTTCATGGGGTCTATGAAACAGTTGAATCCATTTCTCTCTCTCTCTCTCTCTCTCTCTGTATGTCTCTCACTATCAGTTTCTCTGTCTCTCTCTTTCTCCTTCTGTTTGTTTCTGTCTGTTATCTCTGTCTTCTTTTTTTGGCCTTTATGCTTTCTCACCTTTTTCTCTCTTTGTTTTGCTTTTTTTTTTGCTTTTCTGTTTTTCCTTTCCTACTTGCTCACTCGTCTCTTGGTCTTCTTCTTTTTCAATCTCTCTCTCTCTCTTTCTCTCTGTCTCACATCCTCTCTCTGTCTCACCTTCTGTCTCTCTTTTTGTCTCTCGTTATCTATACGCATAAGAAAGAATACTATTTCATGTGGGTGTGGGTGTGTGTGTGTGTGTGTGTGTGTGTTACGGTTGGCAGCTCATTATAAATTCATACACACTTTCTCATCTCTCACTTCACATTATATCACATGTATAATTCACTGCTCACTTTAATCTCACACTCATCACTGTGGGGGGGGCAGTTAAAGAGACAGAACGAGATTGTAACACAGATAAACGGAAGATGGAGAGGGAGTTTGCAAGTTAAAGTAAAAAACAAGTAAAAAAGATAAGAGCGACAGAAATGGTCTGGGATTGGTGGAATTTTACATTCCAAAGCGTTATCCATAATGTTTAGCTTTAGCATGTTAGCATTAGCATGTAGCCACTACGCGGCTAGCATAAATAATAACGTTTGCATGCTAAAATTAGCATGTTAGGAACAATAAGCACATTCAAGAGCAACTTGGTGTGTTAGCTTTACCACATTTAACACTTCACATTTGTGTTCCATTACTAGCGTTAAAATGTGTTTTCTGTCTAAAAGATTCACATGGTTGCTAGAGAACTTTAGGTTGGTTGCTATGTTGTGGCTAGTAAGTCTTGATGGTGATTTGTGATTGGCTGTTTGCTATTGAAACGTCTGACTGATCTAAAGATCTTCAAGTGGGGTGGGGTTGCACAATGAATTGTGATTGGCTGGTGTTTAACCAGAGTTTTTCTCCCCTGCTTCCATGTCTTTCTGACAAGTTCCGTTAGATGCTGTTGTTGTTGATGATGGTCTTGATGATGATGATAATGTTGTTGATTATGAGGATGATGGTGATGATCTTGATGACAATGATGATGATGTTGTTGATGGTGAGGATGATGATGATCTTGATGACAATGATGATGATGATGATGATGGTGAGGATGATGTTGTTGTTGGTGAGGATGATGATGATGTTGTTGATGGTGAGGATGATGATGATAATGATGATGATGTTGTTGATGATGAGGATGATGGTTATGCTCTTGATGACGATGATGATGATGTTATTGATGATGATGATGATGATGATGTTGATGATAGAGATGATGATGATGATAATCATGATGATGTTGTTGATGATGAGGATGATGATGATGTTGATGATAGAGATGATGATGATGATAATGATGATGTTGTTGATGATGAGGATGATGGTTATGCTCTTGATGACGATGATGATGATGTTATTGATGATGATGATGATGATGATGATGATGATGATGATGATGATGATGATGATGATGATGATGATGATGATGATGATGATGATGATGATGATGATGATGATGATGATGATGATGATGATGATGATGATGATGATGATGATGATGATCTTGATGATGATGCTGTTGTGGATGATGATGATGATGATGATGATGATGATCTTGATGATGATGCTGTTGTGGATGATGATGATGATGATGATGATGATGATGATGTCCTCTGGTAAACGGTGTAGAAGAGAAGGCTGTGGTTCCAGAAGCTTCTGGGACTCGTTGACCCGCAGACACGCTACTGTAAATCTCTGAAATATCAAGAGACGAATCCAGAGCTTCAGATTCACCGTGAATCACTTTAATCTGAATAAAACACAGAGATTAATGAGTCAGACACTGTAAATCATCTGTTCATCTGTTTAAAGCTTTGTTACACAACACCCCCCCACTCTCTTTCTATCTCCCCCCTCTCTCTCTCTCTCTCTCTCTCTCTCTCTCTCTCTCTCTCTCTCTCTCTCTCTCTCTCTCTTTCTCTCTCTCTCTCTGCTTTCTACCCGCTTTCTCTTTTAATCCTCCACCCCCCCTTTATTAATTTGTCACGCAACCTCTTTTTTCTCTCTTACACTCTTTTATTCTATTTCTCTCTTCACTCTCTCTCTCTCTCTCTCTCTCTCTCTCTCTCTGTCTCTCTCTCTCTCTCTAACTCTTCACTCTTTCTCTCTAACTCTCCATCACTCTCTTCTCTCTGGTCACTTTTTCCTCTCTCTTTAATTTTCTCCCCATTGCTCTCGCTTTTAATCCTCCACCCCATCTCCTTTTTTTTAATTTGTCACCCATCCTCTTTTTTGCTCACTCACTCGCTTTCAGTTTCTCCCGACCCCCCCACCACTTTTTCTCTCTCTATCGTTCTCTCTCACTGTCACACACACACACAAACGCACACTCATCCGTACAGACACAACCTCACTCTGAATCTTTCACTTTTTCACTTTTTTTTTTCACTTTTTCTTCTGTCTGGCTGAATTTTTTACTTTCTGTTTTTGTCTCAGTATTTCTCACTTGCTGTCTGTCTATTTCTCATTTCAGTTTCCCTTTTTTTTTTTCTTTTTCTCACTGCTTCTTTTCTCGCTCTGTGTGTTTATGTGTGTGTGTGTGTGTGTGTGTGTGCGCGCGCAGCCGCTGTCGTGACGTGTAGTGGTTGTGAGTTTGTAGGTCACTAAACAAACAGTGGCATTAAAACGCCGTTGCGTCTCTTTTTAAACGCGGGTCACGTGACCAGCAGCTTTTCTGGCTGTGGCCTGAGAGGAAAAGCCTGCAATCTGCTTTCACTCCTCTCAAATCCCTCGCTCGGACAGATGCGGAACACCGATGGCGGCCGGCGGACGACTGGTGCAGATCTTCAGAGGTTTTGTTGTCGTTGCGTTGTGGCTGATGTTGTTGTCCTTCTCCGCAGCAAATGCTGGACTCGAACCTGAGTAACCTGATGAAGAGGAACGGAGAGCTGGAGGTGCTGATGGGAAAACTGATCCAGACCTGCCAGCACGTAGAGGTACGCACACACACACACACACACACACACAGACGATTGTACGTGTGGTTTTGAGTGACAGTATTTGATAACGAGTGTGTTTAGTGTCTGACAGGTGTGTATTGGCGAGTGTGTGATGATGAGCGTGTGACGTCAGGTGTGTAATGATGAGTGTTACAATGAACGTGTGACGTTTAGTGTGTAATGTGGACAATGAGTATGTAATAGTAATGTTGAGCGTTTGATGTTGAGTGAGTATGTGTGTGTGTGTGTGTTGTGTGCGTGACATGTGTTTGTTGTGTGTGTGACGTTAGGTGTGTGATGATGAGTGTGTTGCATTGAGTGTGTGACATTTAGTGTGTTGACTGTGTCACATTGAGACGTTGAGTGTGTGAGGAAGCATGCGTGTGAAAAGTGTGTATTGTGTGATTGAGTGTGTGGCACTGAGTGTGTAGTAGTAATGTTGAGTGCGTGTCATGTGTGATACTTGTTTGTTTGTTTGTTTGTTTGTGTGTGATGATGAGTGTCCGCCGGTGAGTGTGTGATGTGTGTGTTTGTTGGGTGTTGTGATGATTGTGTGACGTTGAGTTTGTAATGATATGAAGAATGTGTAACTAAGAGTGTGTAATGGTGTGTGTTACCTGTGTGTTGGAAATGAGTGTGTAGAGGAGAGTGTGTGACATTAATTGTGTGGTTGTGTGTGTGATGAAGTGTGTCTGACATTGAGTGTGTTATGAAGAGTCTGAAATGAAAATGAAATGAAAATAGTGTGTGAAGTTGAGTGTGTGTGTGTGAGACACGTTTTTATTGTGTGTGAGGATGAGTGTGTTTGTTGTGTGTCACGTGTGTGTTGACGATGAGTATGTAAAGATGTGACACTGATTGTGTGTATGTGATGTGTGTGACTGATGTGTGATTGTGTGTGTGATGAAGAGTGTGTGTGTTCTATTTGTGACGAGTGTGATGATGAGTGTGTGACCAAGAGAGTGTGTCATTTGAGTGTGTGTGACATGTGTTAGTTATCATGATGAGTGTGTGACGTTGAGTGTGTGTGTTTGTAATGAAGAGTGTGTGTGTGTGTGTGTGTGTCACGTGTGTTGGTGTCTGACGCTAATTGTGTGTAGGTTATGTGTGTGATGATAATGAGTGTTTGATGAAGAGTGTGTAATAGTGTGTGTGTGTGTGTGTGTCACGTGTGTTGGTGTCTGACGCTGATTGTGTGTAGGTTATGTGTGTGTGATGATAATGAGTGTGTGATGAAGAGTGTGTAATAGTGTGTGTTGTGTGTGTTGTGTTCCAGCACAATGCGGCGCATCAGGAGAACAAACTGACGGAGGAGTGTGACACGCTGATAAACATCGTTCAGCAGAGACGACTGATCATCAACACCAAGATCAAAGAGGGAAAGGTGAGAGATCAATCAGTGACCTTGACCTTGAGCTGACCCCGTGACCCGGCAGGTGGTGCGTCTGAGGAAACTAGCGCAGCAGATCGCTAACTGTAAGCAGTTCATGGAGAGATCGTCCTCACTCATCGCTCAGGCCGACCAGGTGCTGAAAGAGACCGACCACGCCCGCTTCCTGCAGACCGCCAAGACCATCTCAGAGCGGTCAGAGCCTCTCCAGCAGCACACACACACACACACACACACACACTCACTCTGAAGATCATCACACACACACACACACGCACACACTCTGAAGATAATCACACACACGCACATTCTGAAGATCATCACGCACACACACACACACACACACACACACACACACGCACACACTCTGAAGATAATCACACACACACACACGCACATTCTGACGATCATCACACACACACACAAACATGCCCACACACACACAACACACAAACACACACTGAAGAACATCTAAGAGCGGTCAAACCTCACCATCAGCACACTGAAGAACATCACACACATACACACACACACACACACACACTGAAGAACATCACACACACGCGCGCACACACAGACACACTTGCACAAACACCCAAAAGACACACACACACACAAACACACGCTGAAAACCTTTTCAGAGCAATGAGAACCTCTACATCAGCACACACACACACACACTCTGAAGAACATCACACACACACACACACTAAAGAACATGACACACACAATGAAGAACATCACATACACACACACACTCTGAAGATCATCACACACACTCTGAAGAGCATCTCAGAACGGTGAGAACTTCTCCATCAACTCATTGCACACACTAATCTGTGTGTGTGTGTGTGTGTGTGTGTGTGTGTGTGTGTTCAGGGTGTCGATGGCGACGGCGTCCTCACAGATCCTGATCCCTGAGATGAACCTGAATGACGCGTTTGATGCTTTTGCGCTGGACTTCAGCCGAGAGAAGAAGATGCTGGAGAGTCTGGATTATCTCACAGGTCTCACACACACACACACACACACACACACACAGTGTCTCAGGGCGCTGACAGACGGAGGAGAAGAAGAAGTGATGTTCCTGTAACACTCGCTCCGAATCAGACGCTTTTTTCTCCTGCCAAATATTCCTGAAGTCTCAGAAAAGCTGATTTACCATCTGCTGCCACAAGACACTCATATGCCCGTGCACACACACACACACACACACACACACACCTCAGTGTCATTTTATGAAAACACACTCACATACTTGCTCAAACAAACACACTCACAACCACACAATCACACACACACACACACACACACACACACACACACACACACACAAGGACAGACAAACACAAACCTCAGTGTCATTTTTTTGAAAACACACTGAACAAGAACACTTACTAAAACACACTTTAAAATTCTTTGACAAACAAACACACACATTCACTAAAACACACTCACTAAAACGCACTCACCTACTGGCCCAAACAAGCACATTCACTCACAAGCACACAAACACACATGGAGACTTAAAGACGCACACACACACACACACACACACACACACACACACACACACACACACACACAGACACACACTCAAGGGTTTTGGCTTATTAATTTACAAAACACGTTTAAAAACAACAAAGTTGCAACCAAAGTGCCATACAAAAACAAGACAATCTAGCAAAACGTAGTGTAAAAAAGCATAAAGCAAAGTAAAAGTCTCACAAATTAAACCTGAACCATAAAAGCATAATGAACAAGAGAAAAATAGAAGAACTCAAACAGAACTAAAACATCATGAATACAAATATGTGTCATTTTCAACACATGTTACATACTTGTGGTAATAGACAGAGAAGGTGTGTGTGAGTGTGTGTGAGACAGAGAGGACATATGGTCCATAAGCTGGACCAGGGAAGACTCGCATAGAATTACGTTACATCAGCATCGAAATGTTTTTAGTTTTAAAAGCATGAGATAAAGTCCCTCATTGAAAGCATTTTCTTATTTTAGCCGTTGATCTTAATTGGTTGAAACGTGTGTTGAAAAATGTTTCGAATACGATCATGTCCATTTACAGACCAAGATGCTTAATAAGGCTGAGAAAGACAGTTTAGGGATCAAAAGCCATCTTTTCAGTTTTATCCTTTTTTTGTACTGTGAGACCTTCTGGTCCATTCAACGCTTGACGTCCTGGAGACGAGCCAGGAAAATAGGTGAAGAAAATAGCCAGGTGTCATCAGCTCATAGATGACATCAAAAGAGCATTGCGTTACTGTAATGGAGAAATGAGTGGCAGCAAGAAAAACACACAGGACCTAAAACAGAGCCCTGAGGAGCACCATTGGAAATGTCACCAAATTCACAAAAAAAAAAAAACGATTGCGTCTTGAGGTGAAAGTTTGAGTATCTGGATAAAAACGTAGTGATCTGTTGAATACAAGCTGCACTTAAATGAATCATGATGAGATCTCAAAGTTCTACATAAAAGTTCTCAAAGTTCTCATCATTCTACATGATGAGATCTCAAAGTTCTTTAAAACCAGACTGTAAAGTGTGCAGTCTTAGTTTTAGCGGACGCGAACCACCAATTGAATGCCAGATAAGCGATCTCACGTGACTTCACTTAGCCAATCGATTCTGTTGATCACAGGCGGTGAATTGTGAAAGTTTGAGTTTTCAAATGAATTAATACCGATTGCAGTTGCCGGTATTAATAGTTATCAAAAGCAAATAGAGAGAGACAGAGAGACACCGACAACATAAGTGAAAGGGAGGGATACATACAGACGAGGAGAGACAAAGAGGAGAAAGGGAGAAACAAACGATAGAGGCAAAAGCAGACTGAAAAATATCAATAACAATAAAAGTATAACAAAATATAAACATGTCACTGCCCAAAAAGAGAAAAGTGGACAACGAAAATAGATTTTTCCACCTTTCTTTTCATTTCACGCACTGATATCTGCTGATATGTTTGGAAAGTCAAAAATAATACGCCTCTAAAACTGCCTCTAAAAAGAAAAAGCCTCTAAAAGTGCGCAGTAGTTAAGATATGTTCAGATTATGTACCTGTTTAACGTTTGAGATGTTAAGGGAGAAATGCATCTTCCAACTTTATTTGAACATTTTTTCTTTGTAGTTTTTCAAATTAGCACTACTTTTATGTCGTAAGTTAGATAACATTGTAAGTATACAGTTAGCTCAGTTTGATGCTAAATAACAATAACATTGTCAAAAGGTTTCTGAATTGTTGCTGAATTAATTAGATTTGTCAAGTATGGATAGGTGTAGCTTATGGATTAGTATTGACGCTATTGACCTTTGCTTCCAAAAATAAGTGTGTAACCGGACCTCTTGAAACATTCGTTGGATACCGCTGTTCTAAAATGCCTTGATTTGGAACTAGGCCTGTACTTGTTCCGATCCTCCAGGTCAAGATGAGGATGTTTCAACAATGGCTGGAGTAAGTGCGCTTAGAAGAGGCCGGAACGCGTCCATTTGCTAAAGAGCTGTGAACAAAAGCCGAGACCAGCGGGCTTAAAGCCGTCAGACGTCAGCCCGGCAAAAAAAAAAAAAAAGACTCCATGAAATGTTTGAAAAATTGATCACATAAGTCAGTGGACACTTCTGATAAAAACACACACACACACACACACACGGACAGGCACACACACACTGGCAGCTTCAGAGTCGGGTTCTAAAATTACAATATTATATTCTAATAATAATAATAATATGCTGCAATACTATCTTTCACGAACAGTTCACTGTGGAGATTCGTTCATTACGAGTCATATAAAAGATTTGTTCTGTTAGTAACAGAATTCCGATTTTAGCAATAACTAAGCAAAAATGTCAGGTGCACTAACTGCGAGCTCCGAGTGTTCTGTATTCTTTTATAGAACTTACAAAACTGTGGTCAGAATTTCTGCAGATCATAAATAAAAAAAACTATAAAGAGATTTTAGGATTTAAGCCTGCCTGTATTTCCGCTATATTACTTTAATATTTAGATTCTCTGTGATTCTGTGGTTAGTAAGGTGAGTATCTGCAGGCTAATACATGATGATTAATTTGCGGAACACTGTGGTCCTGATGAGAGGAACCGTGAACGATGTGTGTGAGACTCGTGACTAAACGTTCAGATTCACCCTGTCACTTGGAAGTGTCTCCTCGTGGTTGTCCTTTCTCCGCTTGAATAATGGTCATTTATAAACTCACTATTGTTTTCTGTTTAAAACCAGGGTATAAAACAATTCACCCGTCCCTAATGTCAGTATTTCTGGTTTGTCTTTGCCGTTTCTTACAGTTCTGCTTGATAGCTCAATTTCTTTCTTTTCCTTTAATTTACTCTATTTTCCTAATTCGAAACACTTAAGAACATTGGATGTTTTTAAAGACTTTTTAAACTCTTTTTTCTTTTTTTTTTCTTTCGTTTTTTTCCCCTAATTCTGCACAGCGTCTTTGTGTTGGTCTGGGACTGAGAAAGTGTTATATAAATAAACTTGAACTAAATTGACTTCGCCGCTTTTCCGACAGACACTCAGAATCGCGTCACGTGTGCAACGTTTCCAAAATGTAAATATCGAGAAATCGTTTAGTTAGAGATCATTATTTTATTATACTTTACATATAGTATTTTATATTATTACTTTTCAAAAACAATTTTTTAATAATTTTGCATTGAATTGAAGCAACATCAATTCAGAGAGCCACGAGACACTGGTGCGACTGACCTGTGTGTGTGTGTGTGTGTGTGTGTGTGTGTGTTGCAGCTCCGAGCGCTCCCAGCATCCGTGAGGAACTGTGCACCGCGTCTCACGACACCATCACCGTCCACTGGACGTCTGAGGACGAGTTCAGCGTGCTGTCGTACGAGCTGCAGTACACCATCTCCACCGGACACACCAACGTCCTCAGTGAGTGACCACGGGAAAAGAGTGTGTGTGTGTGTGTGTGTGTGTGTGTGTGTGTGTGTGTGTGTGTGTGTGTGTGTCATAAGGACCAAGAGGGACCAAACTGTGATTGTGCTCTGCAGTGAAGTTACACACACACAGTGTTAAGCTAAAGTGCGTCAGTGTGAGCATGTGTGTGTGTGTGATTGTGTACGTTTGTGTATCACTGTATACATTCCTACTCTTTCTCCATTATTCCCAAATCATTCTCTCCAAAGTCAAGCATTCCCACTCCATCCCTGCTATTCTTAGATTCTTACCAGTGTGTGTGTGTGTGTGTGTGTGTGTGTGTGTGTGTGTAAAATCAATGTGTGTGTGTGGAGCAGTTTTTATAAAAACATTTATTGAAAGAGTAAATAAGCATGCATGAATTAACATAAACATAAATTACACTGCACACACTATAAATGAAAAATATATAAATAACACACCACACGCATCATAATGAAGAGTGTGTAATTCTGAATAGTCAATAATGACAAGTGTATAATGAATAGTGAAAACCTAGTGTGTGTCTATTTTGTGTTTGTGAGTGAGTGTGTGTGCAAATCTAATGTGTGTTTGAGATTTTGTGTGTGTGTGTGTGTGTGTGTGTGATGACTCAGTCGTGACCTTATTCTCTTTGTATTGTAACTGGCTCTTCTGTCTCTGCAGTCGTATTAATCTGCTCTACTTCTGTCTGACACACACACACACACACACACACACACACACACACATCTGTCTGACACACTTACAGTGCACAGTCACGACATCAGTCTTTATATAACTACATTTTTTTTCTACATCTACCAAACCATACCAAACATTGATTAATAGAATGTTGACATAAAGTTACACAACGAGTCATTCTGGCTCAACATTCATTAAAATCATTTCAGTGCGGGATTTTACTGGAACAGGAATACTACAGTATACACGTTTTCAAGAACTAGAAACTACAGTAAACAGATTTTTCTGTTAGATTAAATGTGAAACACCAGTGATTAAATTGGCCTGTTGTCAGGATGTTTGATTGAGTGGACCGGCATCACTCTGTATGTAGCCGTGTTCTTCCTGAGCGGATTAGCGGGAACGCCGTTGACGTGTGTGTGTGTGTGTGTGTGTGTGTGGTTGTTGCAGGTCTGTGTAACTCCCTGGAGAGTTGGATGATCGCGCCCAACATCAAGCAGAACCACTACACGGTGCACGGCCTGCAGAGCGGCACACGCTACATCTTCGTGCTGAAGGCCATGAACCAGGCCGGCAGTCGCAGCAGCGCTCCGGCCAAACTCAAGACCAACAGTGAGGAATATTCCCAGATCATTCCCGCCACTGTTCCGGGATTTCTTCCTACTCTTTGTGTTGTTCTCAGATCAGCATCGACGATTTACCACTCCACCTCTTTTATTTCCCGATCATTCTAACACAAATGACAGAATTCCCACCCTAGCTGTGTAAATCTCACCAGTGAATCGTAGCATTCTCACTCCCGTTTTGTAATTCTTGGACCATTGCAACATAAATTGCAGCATTTCTACTGCATCTCTGAAATTACCAGATAATTTTCAACATAAGTCTTAGCATTCACACCCCATCTTTGTAATTCCCAGATTATTCCAACTTAAATCACAGCATTCCCATCTTTGTAATTCCCAGATCATTCTAAGATAAATTGCTGCCTTCCCACCCAGGTTTTAATTTCCCATATCATTCCACAGCACATAACGTCATTCCCACACCATTTTATTAATTTCAATTCCATTGTTTCCATTTCCATATCATTCCAACTCAAATCACAGCATTCCAACCGTTGTAATTCCCAGATCATTCTAAGATAAAGTCACAGCATTTCTACCCCAGATTTGAAACTCCCAGATCATGCCAGTATAAATCAACATTCCCATCTTTGAAATTCCCAAATCATTCTCAGATAAATTACAGAATTCCCACCCCAGGTTTGTGATGACCAGATCATTTCATTAGTAAATCATAGCATTCCCCCTTCAATTTTGAAACTCCCAGATCAGGTCAATGTAAATGACAGCATTTAGACTCCCGTTTTGTAATTCCCATATCATTCCAAAGTAAATAACAACATCCACACGCCATCTTGGTAATTCCCACATCATGCCAACTCAAAGCACAGCATTCCCACCTAGATCATTCTATCCTAAATCTCTGCATTCCCACCCCAGCATTGTAATTCTCAGATCTTTTCAACATAAATCACAACATTCCCACTCCGCATTTGTAATTCCCCGATCATTCCAATGTAAATCACAGCATCCTCACTCCATCTTTGTAATTCCCTGATCATTCTAAGATAAATCACAGCATTCCCGCTCCATCTTTGTAATTCCCAGATCGTTCTAAGATAAATCACAGCATTCCCACTTCACATTTCAAACTCCCATATCATTCCATTGTAAATCACAGCATCCGCATTCCAGCTTGTAATTCCCTGATCATTCCAACCAATCTCAGTATGTACTAGTTCTTCAATACTCTTAGATCACTCACACTGACATCACAGCATTCCCGTTTATTCCATTTGTTATTTCCACATCAGAGAATTCCCACTTGACTTGTTCCTACAACACTTACACGTATATAACAGCATTCCACTTTTGTAATTACCAGATCCCACGGATATCCTAGCATTTCCACACCACCCAGACCATTCTTACTTCACATCCGTTTTTCATCTGCATGTCACAACATTCCCACTTTTCCTTCCCAATTCCCTCATTATTCCCACAGCATTCACACGTTACATCTGTGCTTCCCATTTATTTTGGTACTTTGTTGCATCTTCATGCGTTGCGTTTATGTTGTCGTCTTTGCTTCTTGTTGTTGTGTATCATAATTCTGCTTATTTTTGGAATACTCTGGTATTTTTGAAATATGTCTGGTACACTGAAACGTCCCAATCTTGGATAAATAAAGTTATTCTTATTCTAACTCTAACTTATGTTACAACATTCCCATTTTTCCTCCATCATTGCCAGATCTGTCTCACCTTGGCAACAGTCCAACTCCACTTCCTTTTGTCCATCTCCTTTATAACGTTTTTTTTTTTTCAGGTTATTCCCGTGTGTATGAAACTATTCCCAATGCATCTCGTGTTTTCTAAAAAACATTAGCCATGTACGTCATAATATAATTGGTCAAACATTCCCACTCAATGGTCAAGAATCCCTGACCATTTCTGTCTATATCACAATGTTCCTTTGTGATTCCCAAAACATTCCCACAAACAATTCCCATCTATTCACAACAATGCCACTCCATCTCTCTAACTCTCTGATTATGTCCACCCATTTCACAACATGCTACCAGTATCACAACCAGATCAATCACCACTCCTCAGTATTCCCTCTCCACTTTAACCACATTCCCTTTTCTCCCAAAATAAATGACATTTCCAGTGTGGTGACTGCAGATTAACGGAGGCTGCTCTTGAATCCCAGGTCAGCCGTTTAAACTCGACCCCAAGTCGGCGCACAGGAAGTTGAAGGTGTCACATGACAGTCTGACGGTGGAGCGGGACGAGGCGTCGTCCATGAAGAGCCACGCCCAGGATCGCTTTGGCGGCTCCGGGAATTACGGCGTGACCGGGAACGTCTACATCGACAGCGGCCGCCATTACTGGGAGGTTCTGATTGGAGGAAGCACATGGTAAAGCACGCAATCACGGACACGTCGTTTCTACATAGTAAGAATGTTTAAGAATAAGAATAGAATTAAGAATAGGAAGTAAATATGTAAATCTGTACATCTGTAAATTGCAAATTGCACATCATTTTTGTTCTACTTTGTAAATTGCACATTTGTTTTGTACCACTTTGTACTAGTACTTTTTGTAAATCGCACATTTTTTGCACTTCAGTGGTGCCCCGACTTACAAAATGAATCCGTGCCGACGGCCATTTCGTTAGGCGGGAATTTCGTTAGCTGAGCCTTTTACATGCAATTTGTCTAATCTGTGCCATGAGTTCGTGAATTCAGACATTTTTTTTACGAGTGATAAACTATCGTTAATAAATGTAATAAAAACATGTTACAAAGTGGTTGTTTAAGTAAAGGTACAGTATATAATAATACAGCAGAGAACCTCACATGAACGGTGACCGCCATCTTGAAATGATGTCACACAGACACGGAACTAACGTCATCAGAATGTTCCGCCCGGACCATATAGAGTGTAACACCCAGCGAGATTAGCGCTCCCCATCAAACTTCTTTCAGTTTATTTGCAAGTTTTATGTGGGGAAAAAATAGTTTTGTGTTAGTGGGTTTGAAACTGCTTCAAGTAAGTGAGTGTGTGAGTGAGTGAGTGAGTGAGTGTGTGTGTGTGAGTGAGTGAGTGTGTGAGTGAGTGTGTGTGTGTGTGAGTGAGTGTGTGAGTGTGTGAGTGTGTGAGTGAGTGTGAGTGAGTGTGTGTGAGTGAGTGAGTGTGTGAGTGAGT
>MU204251.1:7812512-7829832 GCA_017309775.1 Paedocypris sp. Pulau Singkep | reverse complement strand
TGAGTGAGCGAGTGAGTGAGTGTGTGAGTGAGTGTGTGAGTGTGTGTGTGAGTGTGTGTGTGTGTGAGTGAGTGTGTGAGTGTGTGAAGCAATACATTTGAAACTAATCAGTGCTTTTGTTGTTTTTTGTTTGTTTGTTTGATGTGCGTGAGGATTAAACAACTGTTTTTTTACACTTCTGGACTGTTAATCATGCCTGTAAGACATGCGCTCGTTTCGTATAGCGGATTTTACTTTCGTAACTCGGGACGAAATGTTCACGCCGATGCATTTTGTTACTCAGGTTTTTCATTAGTAAGGACATTGGTAAGTCGGGGTACCACTGTACTTGTAATGTGTACTTTTGTAAAATGGATGTGTATATATGTAAAGAGTATGGGATGAGTAGAGAAAGCAATTTCTCTACTCATCCCATACTCTTTACATATATACATACATTTTACAAAATACAAGTACAGTGTACAGCAGAGTTGACAATAAAGCTGACTTTGATGAGTGTGTGTGTGTGTGTGTGTGTGTGTGTGTGTGTGTGTGTGTGTGTGTGCAGGTTCGCCATCGGCATCGCCTACAAATCCGCCCCCAAGCAGGGGTGGGTGGGCAAGGACGCGGCCTCGTGGGTGCTGAGCCGCTGCAACACCTCCTGGGCGGTGCGCCACAACAGCAAGGAGTTCCCCGTCGAGCCGTCCCCTCACATGCGGCGTCTGGGGGTCCTGCTGGACTACGACTCGGGGTCCCTGTCCTTCTACGACGCGGCGGGGACGCAGCAGCTGTACAGCTTCGACATCGCCTTCTCTCAGCCCATCTGCCCCGTCTTCAGCGTCTGGAACAAGTGCTTGACCGTCCTGAGCGGTCTGCCCATCCCGGACCACCTGGAGCTGGGTGAGCCGCACGACTGAGCCCACAGCGCCCCCTGCTGCTCACAGGCGTTCTCACACTAAACTACTCTAGCAATAATAACCGTGTTCTTGTGTTTGGAATATGACTGGTATCGATGTTTCTATATTTGTATTAGAGCTTATTCAGAACTTCATCAATCCAAATAGCAATAGTGTTTTTTTTTTTTTTTTTGGTGTGGCCCTCGTATATGAAACATTTGTATGATTAAAATTGTATATTTTTGTTATGGCAATTTTGATCCAACTAAAGGAAAATAACGAGAACAAGAATTGTTTATAGTTTTGCTATTATATAAAGTGGAAATAGGAATTTGAGAGTAGATATTGAAATTATTGTTTTTTTTTTTTTTTTTTCGGTTTTATCACTTTGATTCTTTTGGCAAATATGCATGAGTGTTGAACTGAACATTTTTTATTTGATAAAGTCATTGATTAAATCATTATAATATTGATAATAAGGACTTGCATATTTTAACTGTTTTATATATTTACACTATAAATAATAATAATAATAATAAAAATAATAATAATAAATTATATGTATTAGAACAAACATCCATTGATATTTGGTTAATTTTAGATTGTGTTTTATTTGTCATGATGTTTAAAAAAAATACATGTTTAATAATATTACATCTTTAATTCAAACTTTCCGACTCTTTAGAGTAATTCTTTTCCAAAGGAAAAAAAAAGCCAATCTCTCTCTCTCTCTCTCTCTCTCTTTCTCTCTTACACACACTCTCTCTATCTCACACTCTCTCTCTATCTCTCTCTCTCTCTCGTTCTCTCTCTCTCTCTTTACTTTATTATTCAGTACATTTAGCTAAGGTACAGGGAAAACAAAATCAGTGGGATAAAATTAATTTCTTGAAATGTAAGTGTTCATCGATGTGAGAGTTACAACACTAACCGTAAAATAACATGTAGTAAGACTTTTTTATTCTTCACAACCGTTTAAGGGAGAGTGTGTCTTAAATACTCAAGTTGCAGATGGTCTCCTACAGTGTTATATACTCGTGTTAGTTGGGTTGCAGCAAAAATGTATGCACTAGGTAAGGTGCATCAAACATTCAAGCCCTGGGTAGGGAGCAGCATACAGCACTAGGTAGGGAACAGCAAACACTCAAGCACTGGGTAGGGAAAAGCAAACATTCAAGCACTAGGTAGGGAGCAGCAAATATTCAAGCACTAGGTAGGGATCAGCAAACATTCAAGCACTAGGTTGGGAGCAGCAAACATTCAAGCACTGGGTAGGGAAAAGCAAACATTCAAGCACTAGGTAGGGAACAGCAAACAGCACTAGGTAGGGAACAGCAGACATTCAAGCACTAGGTAGGGAGCAGCAAACATTTAAGCACTAGGTAGGGAGCAGCAAACATTCAAGCACTAGGTAGGGAAGCGCTAATTCAAGCACTAGGTAGGGAGCAGCAAACATTCAAGCACTAGGTAGGGAGCAGCAAACATTCAAGCACTAGGTAGGGAGCAGCAAACAGCACTGTGTAGGGAACAGCAAACATTCAAGCACTAGGTAGGGAGCAGCAAACAGCACTGGGTAGGAAACAGCAAACATTCCAAGCACTACGTAGGGAACAGCAAACATTTAAGCACTAGGTAGAGAGCAGCAAACATTTATGCACTAGATAGGGAGCAGCAAACATTCAAGCACTAGGTAGTGGGGGGGGCAGATGGTCAACACTAGGTAGGGAGCAGCAAACGGTCGAAGCAGTGAACACACAGTGCACTATGTAAGAAGGAGTGTACATTCAATCACTATGTAGGAAGCAGAAAATATGAAATGCACTATGTAGGAAGCATTGAACATCCAGTGCACTATGTAGGTTGCAGTGAACTTGAGGCGCACTAAGTAGGGAGTAGTGAACATCTGCACACTCACCTGACCCTGAGACGACTGAGAACTGACTGATCTTCTGACTGATCATCTTGCTGTTTTTTTTTTTTCGCTCAGACTCGAGTTAAAAGCAACTAAGCCGAGACAGAAACGGGTTTTGCACTTTATTCCCGAGTCTCCGTCCGTCTCTGATCGGTTTAAATCCCGTCCTAGATACGTCTTGTTGTACAGTGTTAGGAATATTTTGTACTCCAGCTTGGGAATTGCTTTTTTGAAAGTGGTGAACAATGTCCTTCACTGGAGAAATAAACCTACTTTTCCCTTAATTGTGTTCAGTGTCTCTTTATTTGATTGTGCGCATTAATTCCTGATTGTCACAAACGGCTTATTTTTTGCGTATTTAAAACACAAACATGTAGAAAGAGGGGTTTATGGCACATTTCAAAAAGCTAAAAAAAAAAAATAAATATATTATAAAGTAGCAAACTAGATCAAACGTGTACATATTTTACTTGCTGGGTTTTTACGTTTGCGGAACTTCGATCATTCTGATGGCTAAACTAGCCGTTCCACTCTACACCTTTCTGATTGGTTGAACTCGCGTAAACTCCACCCAAAAACTCATCTGATTGGTTTATTCGGTGTTTTCTCCGCCCAACCTGTCAAACACGTCGTTTGATGACGTCGCACGTCGTTGTCCATGATGGCGTCGTCCACGGACCAGTGTCTGCTGGATCTCACTGACAAGGAAACTCGCGAGAAACTCTCTCACTGGGACCGGCGCGTTGAACCAATGGCTCCGTTGACAGACAAACAGACCGACTCGATCCTGGAGATCCGCGCGGCCGCAGAAGTGACGCCGCTCCCCGCCGAGGTGAGAGAAGCAGTGTCGATGCTAATCTGCTAACAACACAAACACACTCGTCTCATTTATTCACCAGATAAACACTCGCTTATCTCAAACCGCCATCCAACCAGTCAAGCAGGTGACTGGAGGATTTAATCCGGTGTTTCGAAATGCAATCATTTCCTAATCTCACTTCGGTCATTTCTTCAGATGCTTGTCTAAAACATGACAGTTTTTCTCAGCAGATGTTTACAATTCCTAAATAATTTCAAAGACCAAATTACATACTCCAAACAGCGCGCCAGAGCGTCTGTAGCGCCATCTTGTGGATGTGACAAATGAACTAATAGTTCAGTCAGTGCATTTGTGAAGTGCTTTTCACAGTTACAACTGTCTCAAGTCCGCTGTGTGAAAATGTAGACATAAAATATTGTTGCGTTTATTCCATTGTTTGTGGATGTTTAAGATTGGTTATGACCAGTGAGCAAGCACAAATGCAACAGTGTCCAGGTAAAAAAAAAAAAAAAAAAACTGACGCGATGCGAGGTAAAAACGGTCTCCTCTGACATTCTAACACTACAAAATCGTTGTGATGGTGGTTCCGAGCCATCGTCATGATCATTCCAGAAGATGTCATCCTCTTGAGTGGCGAATGCGGCGGCACCATCCTTCCACGTAGACACAGCGGCACAAGGTTGTCAGAATGTCCAGCAGAGTGACATAGAAACCGAACCCGGGTCTGATTGACGACATCTTCATCCTGGTGACAACGACACTCATTCGGGCGAATAGTGGTGACATCATTTAAGATTTTGCCACTATTAGGTACTGATGTGTTTCTGTTCCGGGCACTGGACTATGCAGCCTTTCTATATTCAGTTGTTAGCCATGTTGTAATTACTGGTGAGTATACGCTTTATTGAAGGGATCAGTCTAGTTTGAAATTGGCTAACAGTTTCTGAGTCTCGAATCGTGCTAGGCAGAGCATTCCAGAGCCTTCAACTCAGAGAAGATCTGATTAGAACCTGGTGTGAAGGTTGTGTGGTTTGTTGGTGATGGAGCTGGACGTGTTTCCTCAGCTGCCCATGGAGGACATCTGCAGCCTGACGTCCCGCTCACTGCGCTCGGCCTTCAGCAGCACCACACTGCCGCGCTCCACAGAAGAGCTTCTGCTGCAGGGCTTCAGGATGCTGGAGCTGGAGGAGCAGCGGATCCAGACGGCGCAGGAGGTCCGGCTTGTTGACACAGGGACGCCATCACGTGTCATCAAATGATTAATGATGTCATCTGCTTGGCAGTTTTTTTCCTGGTTCTCGAGGTTGCAGGTTCAGATGGACCAGGATGAGACTGCTAAATACCGGTATGTGTGTGATGTGTATATATTTAAAATAATTTCATGGCCAAATATGTTCACACAATGTGTGTGCGCTCTCAGGAAGAGCCGTGAGGTGTTTCACGGGTATCAGGAGCAGTGCGACGCCATCCTGGAGGACGTGAACGTGGCGCTGGAGCACCTGGACTCTCTGCAGAAGCAGTACCACTTTGTGTCCACCAGGACAGGAACTCTGCACGAGGCCTGTGAGCAGCTGCTGGAGGAGCAGGTGTGTGGAATTCACCTCAGTCAACCAATCAGAAGAGGAGGGCGTGGCCGCAGTATAGACTCGTGGTTTATGATGATGTCATTCGCTGCAGCAGCATTCACCAGGACACGCCTCTCCTCGTTAACGACACATGAAATCACATGTATCATTTGAGATGACTTCATTCATCTTTACCAGAGAGGATTCAGAATCTTCAGAACATTAGTTTGGAAATGAAAGAGTGTTGACGGACTCTTCGGTTTACTTATTTTTTTATTTCTAGATTTCTACTCTTATGAAAATCTGGATGCTGATATAGCATCATATTAAACTAAACTACTTTATTTTATTACTACATCATCTTACACACACATTGCTGATGACATGAATTATTATTTTTTTATTATAAATAAAAATATTTACATTTATGACTCACGCCACTCGTCATGACATCGCACTCATGATTTACATATATCATTCATTATGACATCATCATGTGTAATGTGACACTTGTCATTGATTATGACAACATCATGTGGCACACGTGGCATTATGACATTGCTCAAATCATTCATTTTGAGATCACGCACATCGTTGATGACACACATCCTTCATTATGGCATCATCTCGCACATCATTTACTACAATGTCATCAAATGTAATAATAATAATAATGAAAACATCGTTGATGACCTTTAAAGAAAAAGAAAGTGAGTTTGTCAGTGTGGCCACTAGGGGCAGTATTTAATCATCCAGTGAAGTGACACAAAAACCCGGAGCAGTGGGCAGCATTAAGTCCTGGTGTTTAGGTGCATATGGGGATCAGTGTCTTGCTCAAGGACACTTAGTTAGTGGGATTTGAACCTGCAACCTCTTTACCTTCATTACACGTCATTTATAACACACGCCTTCATTTTGACATCATCACACACACACACACGTCAGGTGCAGTTAATGGTGACATGTTGCTGACATGTTTGACTTGTCCTCTCGCCCGGACAGTCAGAGCTGGTGCGTCTGGCCGAGAGCATCCAGGAGAAGCTGTCTTATTTCAACGAGCTGGAGAACATCAGCGCGGTAATGATGATGATGATGATGAAGAGTCGGGCTTCCTCGCGCGGCGTCTGACGGCGAGCGCTTGCCTTGCAGAAGCTGAACTCTCCGACGCTGACGGTGACCAGCGAGGCCTTTGTGCCCATGCTGACACGCCTGGACGAGTGCATCGCTTACGTCTCCTCGCACGTGAGAGCACACGGAAACACGCCTGGACACTGAGCCGACGCCTCACTCACCAGATCTTCTGTGTTCAGCCCCACTTCAAGGATCATCCCATCTACCTGAGCAGATTCAGACAGTGTCTGTGTAAGTCTCTCCAGCTGCTGAAGACTCACTGTGTGGGGGTTCTGAACAACCTCAGCGCTCAGCTCAACAGGAGGGTGCGTCTCACACACACACACACACACACACACACACACACGCACACACACACACACACACGCACACACGCTCACTGTTCTCTCTCTGTCCTCTAGGAGCCGCTGTCCAGTGCTGAAAACGCTTTCACGCTTTACTACGTCAAGTTCAGAGCCGCCGCTCCCAAACTCAGAGTACAGTCTCACTTACATAATAAAAGTCATAGTAAAGAGCTACACATAATATTTTTGTACAAAAGTAGCCTTTTTTTTTTCAAGTGTTTTGATATTTATTTTACTCTTCCTAAAGCATAAAATACATATCAAATCTATATTAATTATTATTCTAAAATTCAGAATTTAATTTAGCATGATGAATAAATTAATTGTTTTTGTATTGACTAACTTATAATTGAAACTAATTGTTTTGCCGTGTTTTTATTGCATGTGTGCTTGTAATGTTGTGTGTGTTAGTCATTATCTCATTTACGTTCGTAGTGTCGGTTCTTTTGAATAGTTAAATAGTATTTTTTGTTATCAGACAAGTGATCATTCTTTACAAAAAACGTACTTGACATGTTTTGACGCATGTCTTCCTCCAAGTCGTCACTAGGTGGAGTTTGACGTCATTAAAATCTGCTGATTGTAGATGTACACGGATTGACAGGTTGACTCCGCCCCTTATGTTTGCTATGAACTATGATGAGGGACAGTGCGGGTGGAGTCAACCTGTCAATCCGTGACAATAAAGACAACATACTGTTCTTAATAACGTCACACATTTTTTATACGTTTTTTGAAGAATAAATTCCTGATAACAAAAGGAAACTCTTTATGTGTTTGTTTTGTGTGTGTGTGTGTGTGTGTGTTTTTTTCAGGTTTTAAATCAACACATTTGTTTATGTTCATCTATAATGCATTTAAAGTATATGATAGAAATATAAGATAAAGAATAATGCTCAATTTGAAGAAATGTGTCTGACGAATGATGATTGTGTTTCAGCATCTGATCGACCAGGTGGAGGAGCGATCAGAGTCCATACCAGAGTGAGTGAGTGTGTGTGTGAGTGTGTGTGTGTGTTCACTGACTGGGTCACGTGACCTGCTCCTGTCGCAGGTACCAGCAGCTGCTGGAGGAGATCCACCAGTGTTACCTGGACCAGAGGGAGGTTCTACTGGGCCCCAGCATCAGCACCACCATCACCGACCTCACGGGCCACAACAGCAAGGACCACTGCGCTCTGGTGAGGAACACGGACCCTCGGCCGCTCTTCAGCCCCCTGACCGCCCTCTGTGTTTCAGATGCGCAGCGGCTGCGCCTTCATGGTTCACGTGTGTCAGGACGAGCATCAGCTGTTCAACGAGTTCTTCTCCAAACCCACGTCCAGACTGGAGTCAGTCATTTCACACATTCCATTCCACATTGTCACAAATGTCTTTCTAAATAGTGTGTGTGTGTGTATGAAACAGTGAGCTCCTGGAGAAGCTCTGCGTGTCTCTGTATGACGTCTTGAGGCCTCTGATCATCCACGTGGTTCATCTGGAGACTCTGTCGGAGCTGTGCAGCATCCTGAAGAACGAGATGCTGGAGGATCATGTCCACAACAACGGTACCACTCTCTCCCTCACACGGCCACACCTTCATTTCTGCCTCTGAAGAACAAGACATGGATATTTCCTAGTTTGCTCCGATTCCATGCCTCTGCTGAAGGATGTAGAAGCGTCTGGAACATTCACGTGATTTACTTCTGCTGTTTCACTTTTCACTTTCAGGCTCTTAAATGTTTGTTGTGAGCTTGTTTGGACCACCAGGTGGTAGAGCTCCATGATTCTGGATAAAATGAGAAACTGTTTTTTTTATTTTTTTTTTTTTTTTTTCACAAATCTGGATATATATATATATTTTTTTTTATTTTAAATATTTAACCCTGAAAATAATTTTGTCAAACAGCAATATAATAATACGTATTACTCTTTGCTTTAAATTGAAATTCATAGATGTAACGTAATGTAAAAGTAATGTTGTAAAGGAAAAAAACAATCACTATAAAACGTGATAAAAATAAACATACCAGGGTACCGTATTATGTACTGATGAGGACAACGTTATTTTCTCTGTTTAAAAGCACTTTTGAAATGGTTATCAAACTATGGTTATTTTGTAGGCAGGGCTAAACATTTTGTCCTCAACTGTAGATGTTTGCATTGAGTGAGAGGACTCACGCTGATGTGGGCGTGTGTGTTGATGCGTCCCGCTCTGTGATTGGCCGCAGCGGGTCAGCTGGCCGCGTTTGAGGCGGTGGTGAAGCAGATGCTGGAGGACGTGCAGGAGCGGCTGGTCTACAGGACGCACATCTACATCCAGACCGACATCCTGGGCTACAGCCCCGCCCCCGGAGACCTGGCCTATCCAGAGAAGCTGCAGATGATGGAGGTGAGGCTCGCTCTGACCACTCCCCCTCCTCAGCCCTGACCACGCCTCTCGCTCACAGGACATCGCCCAGAGTCTGAGAGAAGAGCAGAGGAAGAGCTCCAGCAGCGGCTTCTCTGATGTTCAGCTGGAGGACACCGAGTCTAGTGAGTGTGTGTGTGTGGGTTTTATACATGATGTGTGTTAGTGTATTATTTGAGTGTGTGTGTGTGTGTGTGTGTGTGTGTGTGAGTGTGTGTTGGCAGGTCAGTAATTGTGTCTGTTTGCCGTGTGTCTATTTCTATATAATTGTATGTACGGTATTCGTAATAATGAGTGTGTGTGTGTGTGTGTGATTGTGTGTGTTTGTATATATGATGCGTGAGTGTGTGTGTGGTAGGGGTTTGTATGTATATATGATGTGGTATGTATTGGTTTGTAATGTATATATGAATGTGTGTGTCGGTTTGTATATATGCGCGTTTGTGTATTATTTAGTGTGTGTTTATCATATCGTGTGTGTGTGTGGCTTTGTATGTGATACTGAATCTGTATGCATTTTTATTTGAATGTGAGTGTTATAATCAGTGTGGTGCAAGTTACTTCTAATTTGTACTACTTTACTAATTACTTGTTACTGTTATTGAAACGTAATTCCTTACCTTATAATACTACTGTCTCCGAGTTGAAATGTTACATGACTTCTGTATTACTTCTGTAGTTTTTTTTGGTCAAAGTAACTCAAAAGTAGATCTTGACATGCTAAAAACACAAATTGTACATTTTATATCCAGCAGGAGGCGCTGTTGTGTAGCATGACTGTGGCCTATCCAAACTACCCAACAACAATATAGTTTATAATTGGCAAAGTCTGTTTAAAGTATGGTAGACATAAAGTGATTTTCCAGCTATGTCTGTAAATAGCTTAGGTATATTCATATTACACACGACAGGACTATGTAAACTCCACTGCCGTTTTATTCATTTTGAATGGCTAACGTGCAGGGTACGATGTCATTTCAGTCCGAACCTTTGTGTCTGTTTCTCTGGCTCACTCTCATCCTCGGCTTTCTTTCTTTTCTCAGTAAGTTGAGTGGTCGGGTGGCATCGTTCAAGGTGTTTTTTTTAAATAGCTAAGGCTATTTCTCGAAGTGTTTTTTTTTTTTTGTTTTTTTTTTTTTATACTTTTATTGACATTTTTTTTCAAGACCACATACAGACATAACAAAAACAAATATACCTATCACTGTATAGTAAATAAACCAAAATACAGCGTAAATGCAAATAATCACCAGTCGTCAACCTGTAGAGAATGGTGTGGGGAGCGTTAATGTCATTGGTAATTTTAGGCGTCCTGAAAATCGAAAAAAAGGTTTCCATATGGAGTCAAACTTAGTAACAGGATCTGATGGACTTCATTATAAAGGCTCAAATTCCTTAAACTGTTTAGAAACAGTGAGTCTTTAATGTGAAGTCCATCAGGCAAAAGGCCGTCGAGATACATGCAAACATTCCAGAGTGTGTGTGTGTGTGTGTGTGTGTGTGTGTGCGCTGCAGGGAGTCGGGCTCAGAGCAGTGTGTCTCCAGCGGATCTTCACGGGATGTGGTACCCGACGGTGAGGCGGACGCTGGTGTGTCTGTCTAAACTCTACCGCTGCATCGACGTGAGTCTCGCTCTGTCCTCACACACGCGCTGCTGCTCCTCCTCGCCGCTCATCTGCGGTGTTTCCTGTAGAGGGCGGTGTTTCAGGGCCTGTCACAGGAAGCGCTGTCAGCCTGCATCCAGTCTCTGCTCACGGCCGCAGACGTCATTCAGAGGAACAAGGTGAGACCAGAGGTGGACGGACAGACCGGATGTTTACTGTGCGTGCGTGTGTGTGTGTGTGTGTCAGAGTCAGATTGATGGGCAGCTCTTCCTCATCAAGCACCTGCTGATCCTGAGAGAGCAGATCGCTCCCTTCCACACCGACTTCTCCATTAAAGAGATCTCACTGGACCTGAAGAAGACCAGAGGTACACACACACACACACACACACAGTCTTTCTCTCGTACACACCTTCTGCTCTTCTCCTCCTCAGACGCCGCCTTCAAGATCCTTCACCCGAAGGCCGTGCCCAAGTTCTTCCATCTCAACAGCCACAACGCCATCCTGGAGTTTCTGCTGGAGGTGCCACTCACCTGAAGATCTGACCTGAGCTCCATCACCCACTCACTCACCCACTCTCTCTCTCTCTCACCCATTTTCTCTCCCTCCATCTCTCTCTTTCCCCATCTTTGTCTCTCTCTTTCTCTCTCTCACTCACTTACTCTCTCTCTCTCTCTCTCTCTCACTCACTTACTCTCTCTCTCTTTCCCCATCTTTCTCCCTCTCTTTCTCTCCCTCACACTCTCTCTCTCTCTCTCTCACTCACTCACTCACTCACTCACTCACTCACTCTCTCTCTCTCTCTTTCCCCATCTTTCTCCCTCTCTTTCTCTCCCTCACTCTCTCTCTCTCTCTCTCTCTCTCTCTCTCACCCACTCTCTCTCTCTATCTCTCTAATTCTCTCTCCCTGTATTCTCTCTCTCTCTCTCACACACACTCTCTTTCTTTCTCTCTTCCTTACTCTCTCTTTCTCCCATCCCCTCTATTTCTTTTCTCTCTTTCAAACACTCTCTCTCTCACTATCTCTTTATTTCTCTCTCTTTCTATTTCTCCCTCTCTCACTCAATCTCCCTCTTTCTATTTCTCTCTTTCTATTTTTTCTCTCTCTATTTCTCCCTCTCTCACACACTCTCTCTCTTTCTACTTCTCTCTCTCTGTCTCTCTCCCTACCTCTCCCCATCCTTTCTCTCGCCACATCTCTTTCTTTCTTACACTCCCCTTCTCCCTGTTGTCTTACTTTCTCTCTCACTCTCACTCTCTCTCTCTCTCTCTCTCTCTCTCTCTCTCTCTCTCTCTCTCTCTCTCTCAGGGTACGCCTGAAATTAAAGAGCACTACATTGACTCTAAGAAGGATGTGGACAGACACCTAAAGTCGAGCTGTGAGCAGTTCATTCATCAGCAGACGCAGGGGTTTGTGGGAAACCTGGAGGAATTCATTTCAAAGGTCAGTGTGTGTGTGTGTGTGTGTGTGTGTGTTGATTGTGTGTTCTGCTGGCAGGTCTCTGCTCTGAAGCTGATGGCCGCTCAGGGTGGTCCCACGTATAATCTCTCCCAGCAGCCGTGGGCTCAGCCGGGTCAGAACCGCAGAACGCAGCTCCCTGTGCAGCCGTCTGAAGTCTTAACGTCTTCTCTGCGTCTCCAGCCAAGGTGAACGAGCTGGTGACGCTGACCTACCGTCTGCTGAAGAACAAGCTCCCGGCCACCCTGCAGAGCATGACCCTCTACCTGGCCAACAGAGACACCGAGTTCATCCTCTTCAAGCCCGTCCGGGTCAGTCCAGTGAGGTCACGTGATCGTCTCCAGGAGGTCATGTGATCATCCGCGTTTGTGCCGCAGAACAACATCCAGCAGCTGTTCCAGAAGCTTCTGGCGCTGCTGCAGGAGGAGTTCAACGAAGAAGACCTGCAGATCATCGCCTGTCCCTCCATGGAGCAGGTGACGTTCCTCCGCTGTTCTTCACCCTCACTGATCCAGATGTGAAGACTGTAGAGATGCTCTTCTGATGGTTTCTGATGAGGTTGTTCCAGTAATCTGATCGTCTCTTTTTCGGTTCCAGATCAATCTGATGCTCTCGGTCAAGTAGCCACGCTGATGCTCCTCGTGGATTCCTGGAGTTCTGTTCCAGGCTTGTCCTCCAGATCTTCTCCGGGGTGAGTGTAGAGACTCTGGCCACCGGGTGGCGCTGTGTGATGGTGAAGCGGCGTCAGACGCGGAGCTGAAGGAAGCGTGTTCAGATCAGCGTGAAGCTTCTGCTCAAGACTCCGCAGGCGTCCGGAAGCTTCTGTGTTATGGGTTATTTATGTGGAAGAAGTTTTTACGATCAAGCGTGTCTCTCGCGCACACACACAACGCGCGGTGGTGTTCCTCAAGATCAGGTGGAGGAGCTTTTTATCTGAGACACTATTTATTACTGCTGTTCTTCACTCCTGTGAGGTGAAGCTTCGGCATCAACGCTGTTTTTTTGGATCTGGTGTTGGAGATTCATCTGAAATATAAAACTTTCGGAACCTCCTGATGTATTTTCTAGATTGATTATTGATCAGCTTTTTTACGCTTGTCAACTTTTATTAATTTCTATTTTTCTGGTGCGTCAGACGACATTGCGATTTACACTCCCAAGAGAACGTAACGAAAGAATTCGAGAGAGTCGTTGAACTTTATTCGCAATGTTTGTACGTCTGTTTGTGCAAAATTAAGTGCAAAAAAAGTGCATAATTTTCCATATTTAAATTCAGATCACAAATAAATGGAACTATGTCGTCTTTATGTAGTGGTGCAATTTTCCGTTGTGTCCTTTAAATAATGGCAATATTTAATGTTATTTTAATATTCTTTTTTTAATATCATATTTTAATATTCTTTAATTATAACAGAAATAAAGACACATTAGCTGTGACGCGACACTTAGCAGAAGAGTAATGAAATTTAGCAGGCACAGGGCAAACGGCCAGAAACAAACTCCATATGACGAAACCGTCGAAAACGAAGAACACAGGCAAAGTGTCAAAACCAGGGAACAAACACAATCAAAACGCTCTGTCTGCTGCACAGGGCAAAACAATTCTTCACCAACAATGATCATCGTGAAGCGTCTGATAAAGACTGGCTAAAAATGTCTGGAGTGCAAAGGCTCATGGGATCCGCTGAGGTTTCTGGGAGGTGGAGTTTCGATCACTAGAATGTATTTTTTTTAAACTATAAATCAGGGGGTGCTAATAAATGCGTAAAGACAGTGGTTCTGCAATTTATGAAATTAATCCGTGCCGAGAGCCGCTTCGTTCAGCGAAAATGTAGTTAGCTGAGCCGCATTTCACATGTAATCCATCTAATCCTGTAACTTCATAAAATCAGACAATTTTTTTATAAATAAAATATTGGTAATGTAATGAAACATGTTACATAGCAGTTGTTTAGCTTGCTCTTTGGCAGATTTTTATAAACGTACAGTATTTAAGGATATACAGACAACCTCACATGAACCGTTACCACCATCTTGAAATGACGTCGTGCAAATCCCTGATATTTTCGTAATCGCGCGAGAACTGTCACTGACGTCACCAATCTCACGAGAATATGAAAATCTCCGGGATTTGGAGAGAGAAAAACCGGCTCTATGGGAGAGAGGGAAAACCGCGATAAGAGTTAAAGGCTTATTTTATCATTTGGAAGCAAGATCTCTGAAAGTAACAAGTGTTTTTGTTGTTTTTTGTTTATTTGACTGCAACAAAGATTAAAAACAGTTTTTTACATCTCCGGACTTTCGTCTCCATGAATGCTAGCGGTCAGAAAAAGCTTTTTTCGTGTAGCGAAAATAGTTTAGAACTCGTTACAACATTAATCGTTAATTGGGATTTTCGTTATCTAGGACATTCATTAGTTGGGGAGCCACTTGTTTATGTTGACTTAAATACGGTGTTGTTCCATGAGGATGTGTTCCGTGCTCAGAACAGAAACCTTGGGATCGCTGTAATTACTCAGCAGTTACTTCACTGATGGACTCGTTCCGTCTTTCTTGGTCTCGTTTGTGAATCAGATAAATGCTGATTAAACTGTTCTCAGAATTGGACACTTCACTTTTTAGCATTTTTCAAATATTTTATATGTAACGTAATGTTTCAATTACCCTATTTACTATTTACTATTTTGACGATAACCAGAATTGACTTTATATGAAATCAAAAATTGGGTTTCCACTCATTTCTGCTTATTCACTTTTCTCTCATTTCTTTCCCTCGTCTTATAAGGGGGTCTAAACAGAGTACCACAATCTCACAGCTGAAGTTGGGGGGGGGGGGTCGATTTATAAGCGAGTAAATACGGTGTTATATAAATAGAAAATTATGCGTCCTGTTTTCAAATGTTCCGACATTTAGTCCCATGTGGGAGGGCGGGGCTTTTACCAATCCACTCTGATTGGACAGTGAGAATTAGATGGACTGCTTGACAGGCAGTGTAAGGCCGAGTGAGTTTGAAAAGACTTTTATTTTGTCAAGTTGAGTGGCTTGGCAGATTCTCGTGTTGTGATGCAGTATGTCTTGTTAAAGCGTTAAAAAGTTTTTTATTTAAAAATCTGTTCCCTTGCCGCGTGCCCTTAAATCATTGGTAGAATCCTCCAGTCAAGGAAATAAATCCCACACTGAAGGACGGACACGGAGGCCTCGGATAAATCAAGATCCGACCTCTGACCTTCTGGGATGGTGTCCGTGAAGTGTCCGGCCTTCATGAGCTCGTGAATCACGCCACCGGACGATCTGATGCAAAGATGGAGCCGTCTCTTCCTCGCTGCTGAGTTTTACCGGAGAATCTGCCCTCATCCTTCGCCATAGTAGGGTTAATAAATCAAACACACGGGGTCATTATCATGTTCAGCGCAAAGCAAGTGGAACGTTTAACCATCACGCTCTCAAGTTCATCAAGTGCCATCATTTGGAAAGAGGTTAGATGACGAAGACGACACACACACACACACACACACACACACGTGGTCTTCAGATGTACATGTGAAAGGCGAGTGTATGATGATGATGATGATGATGGCATGCGTGATGAGTAAAATCTTTCACGTCCATCACATGACGGGCGGCCGAGGTGGTAAATTGGCGTGAGGAAGAGGAGCGAGTGACGGTGACGAGCTGTTACTGGAGCCGAGCGCCGGGACACTTTCTGGAAAACCGGAGGAGAAGACGAAGCGGGAATGACAGAATGAGGACAAGAGGGAAAAACACCTGATGGGCCTGACACACTTCTCCCTCTCATCAGAACCTAATGAACTGCGTGTGTGTGTGTGTGTGTGTGTGTGTGTTAGTGTGAAGCAGCATGTGTGAATGAGTGTGTATGTGTGTGAATGAGTGAGTGTGTATGTTTGTGTGTTTGATTAAGTGTGTATGAGTGTTTGAGTGATTGAGTTTGTGCTTGAGTGAGTGTGTATGTGTGAGAGAAAGAGAGAGTGTGTGTGTGTTTAGATTGAGTGTGTACGTGTTTGAATGTGTGCGCGTGTGCACATGTATGCGTGCGTGTGTGTGTGTATGTTCTCTCCTGCTCGGCCAGTGGCTGATGTCTGGTGTGAGTTTAATGGAGGATCATCTGGGTCAGTCGTGACCTTCAGCAGTCTCGTGAGTGTTTGATGATGGTGTGAAGCGCTCTGATTGGTGGGTTTCTCTGACACCTTCATCTCCTCAGCATCATTCGGCTGGAGGCAGATGAGGGATTCTCAGAATCCTTGTCAATTCAAGTTAATTCCTAATTCAAACCGTCACAACTAAAACAAACAGACACCAAAACATTGTTTTTTTTCCACTAATTTGTGAAATAAACCCAGTAGCAGATTTAAATTATCTAATAGGACATTAAAATGGCACTACTTCTCTGACGGAATTATTTTTGGGATATTAAACACCGTAATATTTTTTCTATTTTCAACATCATGACAGCTGGTGTTTACGGATTCTCGTGTGTGTGCGTGCGTGTGTGTGTGTGCGTGTGCGCGTGCGCGCGCGATCTATCCGCGGGTTTGTGTTGAGATCATGACGTCATCTGCGCGCCGCCGCGGACCGCAGGTTAATTAGCGAGTGTTAATTAAACAGCTGGAGCTGCGCGAGGACGCCGCCAGAAGCACGTTCCGTTTAAAGCGACAGGAGTCACGTGGAAGATAACGGCTCGCGCTTATCGCGATTCGGATCTGCATGTAAATGAGCTGAAAATGCTCCACGTAATGATCTGCGGCAAATGAGATGAAGTGCGATAAAACGCGCATTAAAGTAAACGGGGCCGCCAGGCAGCGGTGAAGATGAGGAGGAGTGATGAAGATCTGAGGCTGAGACGTGATGAGCGACTGTCTGCACTGAAGAAGCAGCTAAACTTTATTTTTAAAATTACTCAAACTTTGGTGGAACCTGATTCGGCCCTCGAGAACACCAGCATGTCTTCTGCTCTAGTGGCCCAGTTACCGTGCGTGTGTGTGTGTGTGTGTGTGTGTGTGTGTGTGTGTGTGTGTGTGTGTGTGTGTGTGTGTGTGTGTGTGTGTGTGTGTGTGTGTGTGTGTGTGTGTGTGTGTGTGTGTTCCGGCATTTAGCACAAAATTAGGCCCATAATGCTAGATTTTAGCACAAAGTGGGGCCCCATTGTGTATGTGATCTTTGACTAGGGCTCTACAACTTTGAATATCATTTTGAGGGTTAAGA